>PVJC01017324.1:0-32646 GCA_004026665.1 Murina feae
ACCACCCAAGACCACAGCCTCCAAAGGCTGCTCGGGGAGGGGAAAGATACCGGAGGGGTGCTAGGGGAGAGAAACCAGAAGTTTCCTTTATTTTGTCTTTGCTTTTATTCTGTAAGCCCAGAACACAGGCCTTTTCAATCGCAAACGCTCACCTGAGGCTTTGGCATAGGGAGGGAGACAAAGACTTGAGGTGCCTGAGGAGAGGCTGGGGAGGACAACAGGGTGGGGAGACATGGCCAGGAGTTCTGCATTGGGACATTCTTAAGCTTCCAAACCTAAGTGGCCATTTCTCCGCAGAAGAGCTAGCCCCTCCCAGTAGCCTCAAGACAGAAGATACCGCCTGCCACACCCTGCATTTTGAGCCTTACAGAGGAAACAAAGGCAGAGGCCAAGGTTAAGGGTCTGAGTAGCTCCAAGGAGCCCTGGGTTGGAAGAGGAACTGTCCGCCTCGGCTATTGGGGGACCAGACTAATAAAAACTCCAGGTGGCCAGCCAACTTCATTGGTCTCCATACAAGGTTCTCTGACCAGCCAAGGCCAGGATAATATTTTGGGCCACTCAAGGAGGAGTAGCTCTGGATTTGGAAAAAAACACACAAAAAAACACTCACAGCACTCCCTGAAAGCAACACAGCACCAACCCCAACTACAGCCTTGTCAGAAACAGACTTTTGAGTGATTAAGACTGACAGCTGGCAGACAGGCAGAGAGGGCAGACTGGCCCCATCTGCCTGCAGCCAAGGCCTGTGGAGACAGACACCAGCAGTGGACTGCTGGATCGCTTGGAGCTTCCACAGGGTGCTAAAGGCCGAAGACAGTGCCTGACAGTGGCCAGGACCTAAGTACCTAACAGAAAGTCCAGAACTGGCAGATAGTGGGGTCCTCCACCACCCCCCATGGGGCAGTAAAATTCAGCGGAAGCGAACAACACATAACATTTTTATTTTTATTATTTAAATTTTTTTCATTTTACCTTATTTTATTTTTTGCACCTTTTTCTTCCTCGTTTCTCTCTTTTTTTCTCTCGTTTTTCTTCTCCTTTCTCCACTTTAGTTTTTCTCTTTCCTTTCTTTTATCTCCTTGTAAAATTGGATCTTCTTTGCCTGCTTTATAGATGTGTTATTATCCTAGCCTCTGCTGGTTTATTCATACATCTAATTCCTCTTCCCTGCTCCTACTCCATTTCCCCTTCTCTTTTCTTTTTCTTCACTACTCAATTTTTTTTCTCTTCTCTTGCTCTTTTCTTCTCCTACATTTTTAATTTGTTTCACTTCCTAAATTTAGGCCTCTCTGCTCTCATCTCTGTTCTCCTTTTCAAAAAAAAAAATGTTTTTAGTATTTATTTATTTATTTGTTTGTTTATTTTCTTCTTATATTCTTATTTTTTTCTACCTCCGCTTTTCTAAACCATAGTCCTTCCCCTAGTCATCCAATTCCTTAATCTCATTTTCTCTGTTTAAGCTCTGTATCTACAGATTCTGACTTCCCCCTTTTCTGGGTGTTTTTTGTTTGTGCTTTTTGGTTTATTTGCTTTTTGTTGTTGTTGTGCTTTCTCCCCATATTCTTTCTTTTTTTCCCCTCTGTCTTGCTGTCATTTCCCCCCTCTTTTCTCTTTCCTAATTCTCTGTTCCCTGGTGGTCACTTTTATTGGGGTTATAGGTGTCTTCATTTGTGTTCTATTCCTTCTGTGTCATGTCTTATTGTGTATTTTGTGCTGTTCAGTCAGCACCTCCACAACAGTTGGCACGACATGATAGGGAGTGAGACATCCTGAGATGAGACTTCATCCACGAATGGGACAACAACATTCAAGACAGACCCAACTACATCAGGAGAACTCAAATATCTCAAGTAGGGGGCCTTCCCAGCCCAGGATACCTGAGAGACTGTACCACTGGGTCCCACAAAACATCTTCTACATAAGACAAATTCAAAAAAATTTGGGTGGCTCAGCAGTTTGATCTAATACATAGAAACAATTACAAAGGAAAAGCAAAAATGGGAAGAGAAAAAAATAGCTCCCAAATGAAAGAAAAGGAAGAATCACCAGAAAAGAAATTAAATAAAATGGAGGCAAGCAATTTGTCAGAGAAGGAATTCAGAGTAATGATTATAAGGATGCTCAAATGTCTGGATAAGAAATTCACCAACCTATGTAAGAATCAAGAGGAAATTCAGAATGACATAGCTGCAATAAAGAACACAATGGAAGGTTTCAACAGTAGACTAGCAGAAGCTGAAAACTGAGTCAGTGAGTTACAAGACAAGGTAGAAAAAACATCCAAGCAGAGCAGCAACTGGAAAAAAAATTAAAAAGCAGGAGAGTCTAAAGGAGCTCTGGAAAAACATGAAACAAAACAACATCCACATAATAGGGGTACCAGAAGGAGAGAAAGCTGAGCAAGGAATAGAAAACCTGTTTGAAGAAATAATGACAGAAAACTTCCCTGACTTTGGGAAGAAAAGCTCACAAAAGTCCAAGAAGCACAGAGAGTCACAAACAAGATGAATCCAAAAAGACCCACACCAGACACATCATAATAAAATTGGCAAACATCAATGACAAAGTAAAAATCTTAAAGGCTGCCAGAGAGAGACAGAAAGTTACCTACAAGGGATCTCCCAGTAGACTATCAACTTATTTTTCAACAGAAACATATCAGGCCAGAAGGGAATAGAATGCAGTATAGAAAGTGATGCAAAGCAAGGGGCTGACTCTAAGAATATTCTATCCAGAAAAGCTATCATTCAAAATTGAAGGTGAAATCAAGAGCTTCACAGACAAAAAAAAAGGCTACGTGAATTTATTATCACCAAGCCAGCAATATAAGAAATCCTAATGGGATTGTTGTAAAAAGAAAAATAGAAAGGGAAGAAGAAACACAGACACAAGAATAAAAATGTCAACAAGCAAGTATCTATCAATGATAACCTTAACTATAAATGGATTAAGTGCTCTAATCAAAAGAGATAGGGTAGCTGAATGGAAAATAAAACATGACCCATATATATGCTGTGTACAAGAGACCCACCTTAGAACAAAGGACTCACATGGACTGAAGGTAAGGTATGGAAAAACGTTTCCAAGCAACTGGAAATGAAACAAAAGCTGGAGTAGCAATACTTATATCTGACAAAATAGACCTCAAAGTGAAGGTCATAACAAGAGATAAGGAAGGCAACTTCATAATACTACAGGGATCAATACAACAAGACGCTATAACTCTGGTAAAGATATATGCACACAATGCAGAAGCATCTAAAAATATTAACCAGTTAACTGCCATGATATTTTGAACTTAATTTAAAAAGGTCTGCACTTGCATCTATTAGATGCTTATAGCAGTTAATGGGTTAAAAAACTTTTAGATGATATATATCAAGGGAGAGATCGACAGCAATACAATCATAGTAGGGGACCTTAATACCCCACTGACATCACTAGATAAATCTTCTAGACAAAAAAAAAAAAAAAAAAAATCAGCAAAGAAACAGCAATCCTAAATGGCATTGTAGAACAGATGGAACTAATTGACATCTTCAGAACATTCCACCCCAAAGCAACAGAATATATATTCTTCTAAAGTGCACATGAGACATTTTCAAAGATAGACCACATGTTAGGACACAAGCTAAGTCTCTACAAATTCAAGAAGATTGAAAACATATCAACCATCTTCTCTGTCTACAAGGCATGAAATTAGAAATCAGCTACAATAAAAACACTCAAAAACAATAAAATACATGGTGATTAAATAACATTCTATTTAACAATGAATGGGTTACAAAAGACACACAAAAAAGAAATGAAAAAACAAATGAAAATGAACACAGAACCATTAAAAACCTATGGGACATAGTGAAAGCAGTTCTGAGAGGGAAGTTCATAGCACTTACAGGCCTACCTCAAAAAAACAAACAAACAAACAAAAAAATAAAACCACAGGAAAAACTGGTAATAAGTTATCTAACCCTACAACTTAAATAATTAGAAAGATAACAACAAGAAAAACCTAGGACAAGTGGAAGGAAGAAAATAATAAAGATCAGAGCAAAAATAAATGATATAGAGACAAAAAAGGGGGATAAACAATAGCTGGTTCTTTGAAAAGATGAACAAGATTGATGGACCTATAGCCAGGCTCACCAGGAAACTAAAGGGGTGGACTCAAATAAACAAAATCAGAAACAACCGACCCCACAGAAATACAAAGGGTTGTAATAAAATACTGTGAACAACTTTATTCCGATAAATGGGACAACCTGGACAAAATGGACATATTCATAGAAAAATACAACCTTCCAAAACTTAATCAGGAAGAATCTTAAAACTTGTGTAGGTCAATAACTACTGATGAAATTGAAGCAGTAATTAAAAATATCCAAACAAACAAAAGCCCTGATCCAAACAGATTCACAGGGAAGTTTTACCAAATATTCAAAGAAGAACTAACACTTCTACTCCTCAAACTATTCCAAAAAATTCAAGAGGAAGGAACACTTCCAAACTCTTTCTATAAGGCCACCATCACCCTAACTCCAATACCAGATAAAGACACTACAAAAAAAAAAAAAAAAAAAAAAAAAAAAAAAAAAAAAAAAAAAAAAAAAAAAAAAAAAAAAAAAAAAAAAAAAAAAAAAAAAAAAAAAAAAAAAAAAAAAAAAAAAAAAAAAGAACTACAGGCCAACATCCCTGATGAACATAGACACTAAAATCCTCAATAAAACATTAGGAAACTGGATCCAGTAACAAATTAAAAAGATCATACACCATGACCAAGTGGGATTTATTCCAGGGATGCATGGCTGGTACAATATTTGCAAATCAATAAATGTGATACATCATATAAACAAATTAAAAGACAAAAAATCACATGATCATATCAATTGATGCAGAAAAAGCATTTGACAAAATCCAACACCCTTTTTTGATAAAAACTATCAACAAAGTGGGAATAGAGGGAACATAACTCAACACAATAAAGACCATATATGACAAACCTATAGCCAGTATTATACTCAATAGGCAAAAAGTAAAACCATATTCCCTAAGAACAGAAACAAGACAAGGATAGCCACTTTCACCACTCTTGTTCTGGAAGTCCTGGCCATAGCAATCCGACAAGAAGAAGACTTTTAAAAAATCCAAATTGGAAAGAAGGAAATAAAACGTTCGTTATTCGCAGATGACATGATACTGTACATAGAAAACCCTAAAGACTTCACCAAAAAACTACTAGATTTAATCAATGAATTCTGAAACAGAGTAGGATACAAATTTAACACCCAAAAAATCCATAAAATTTTTATACACCAATAGTGGACTCTCAGAAAGAGAAACTAAAAAATATAATCCCATTTACCATTGCAAGAAAAAAAATCAGATATTTAGGAATAAACTTAACCAAGGTGGTAAAGATAGCTGTACTCTGAAAACTACAGGATATTGAAAAAAGAGATAGAAGAAGATAAGAACAAGAGGAAGAATATACCATGTTCATGGATTGGTGTAATCAACATCATTAAAATGTTCATACTAACCGAAGAAATCTATAGGTTCAATGCAATCCCTACAGCATATTTCACAGACCTAGGACAAACTCTCCAATAATTTATATGGAACCAAAAAAGACCCCAAATAGCTGCAGCAATCTTGAGAAAGAAGAATAAAGTTGGAGGAATCACAATACCAGATTTCAAGTTATATTACAAAGCCACTGTACTCAAAATAGCCTGGTACTGGCACAAGAACAGGCAAATGGATCAATGGGACAGAACAAAGAACCCAGAAATCAACCCAAACCACTTTGCTCAATTAATATTTGACATAGAAGTCAAGAAGATCCAATGGAGTAAAAGCAGTCTCTTCAATAAGTGGTGTTGGGAAAATTGGACAGGTACATGCAAAAAAATGAAAGTAGACCACAAATTTACACCATTCACAAGAATAAAGTCAAAATGGATAAAAGACTTAAATGTAAGTTGTGAAACCATAAAAATCCTAGAAGAAACCTTAGGCAGCAAAATCTCAGACATCTCTCATAGCAATATGTTTACTGCTACATCTCCTAGGGCAAAGGGAACTAAAGAGAAAATAAACAAATGGAACTACATCAAAATAAAAAACTTCTGCACAGCAAAAGAACCCATCAGCAAAACGAAAAGAGAGTCCACTGTATGGGAGAACATATTTGGCAATGATATATGTGATAAGGGGTTAATCTCCAGAATATATAAGGAACGCATACAACTTAACAAAAGGAAGATAAACAGCCAATTAAAAAATGGGCAAAGCACCTAAATAGACACTTCTCCAAAGAGGACATACAGATAGCCAGGAGACATATGAAAAATGCTCCGTCACTAATCATCCAAGAGCTGCAAATGAAAATGATAAGGAGGTATCACCTCATGCCTGTCAAAATGGCTACCATCAACAAATCAACCAATGAAAAGCGTTGGCTAGGTTGTGGAGAAAAGAGAACCCTAGTTCACTGCTGGTGGGAATGCAGACTGGTGCAGCCATTATGGAAAACAGTATGGAATTTCCTCAAGATATTAAAAATGGAACTCCCATTTGACCCAGTCATTCCACTTCTGGGAATATGTCCTAAGAAATCAGAAACATTCATCACAAAAAATATATGCACCCCTATGTCTATAGCAGCGCAATTTACAATAGCTAAGACATGGAAACAGCTTAAGTGCCCATCGGCAGATAAAAAAAAACAAACTATGATACATCTACAGAATGGAATACTACATGGCAATAAAAAGAAAGAACTCTTACCATGTGCAACAGCATGGGTGGACCTGGGGAGTATTGTGCTGAGAGAAATGTGTTAGTCAGAGAAAGATGAGTACCACATGATTTTTCTTTCACTCGTATGTGGAATCTAATGAACCAAATAAATTAATGATCAAAAATAGACCCAGAATCATAGAAGCATGAACAGACTGTTGAACCTCAGAGAGAAGGCAGGGGAGGGTGGGTGCGGAAAGATCAACTTATGAGCTTGTCTGCATGACCTGTGGACACAGACAATGGGGTGGGGAGGGACTGGGGGAGGGGAGGATAGGAGCGGGGTGGAAGAGGTTAATGGGGGGAAAGGAGGACCCATGAAATACTTTAAACAATAAAGATTAAAAGACAAATAAAAGAAAATGACAAACATTACGGAGGGGTGAGGGTGGAGGGGGGAAGAGATCTCATAAATAAAAGTAATAATGACCAAAAAAACCCCACAGCTCTTTTCAGCCTTTCGAGGGATGCCACCTACCTGCTGAGTGCTTGGTAGACACAAGGCAGGGCTGGCCCCCTGGACATGTGAGTTCCTATTGTCTTGTTTGATATCACTTTTGTGTGTCATCTTGGTGAGCTGGGGTTTTTTCTGCCTCATAGGAGGGAGGTGCACTCAGCCATCGGAAGAGGATGCTTGGGTGGCGTTGTCACTGTTCAGCTCCACAGACGTGGCTAAATGTTCCGGGGCAAAGGAGGGGTGTGCTCTGCTGGGGGCCCTGGGAGAGGCAGGGCTGCAGCGTCCAGCAGAAGAGTGAGTGAGACCATACTTCATCGTCCACTCCATGGGGAGCAAAGCAGGAGGGAGCTTCTAACAGTCCCACCAAGGCAGCAGCCTGGACCCCGCCTGCCAGGGCATGGGACACCCAGGGTGATGGTGCCCAGCAAACCCTGGGGCTCCTGGATCCTTCAGCCCAACCCTGGGAAGATAAAGAACAGCATTCTGTGTGACTGTTTATTACAAAAATAAAGGTTTGCTTTGTGTCCTGTGCAGTCACTCTTAAATAATGGAACAACCTCAAATATTTTCAGTGATTGCTCGTCACCACACCACACATGTAACAAGACTTCCTTCACTCGGCCAGTTCCAGCAGCTCCAGGGCGTGGGTGCCGCCTGGATCCCCACCTCATAGATGAGGAAACGAAGGCTCAGAGCAGCTGCCCTATGACCAAAGTCACATACTTCAGAAGGGGCAGAGCCAGGACTGAAATCAGGTCTCTGTGACCCCAGGGTTCCTGCTCTGTCTTTCAATGTTCCATCAGAGACGATAGATTCCATCAAGTGTCTAAGACTGATGCGATCAAATCTTTTCCTACGTCCTTACCTGACCCCAGGGAAAGACCGTCAGTTCTAATTCCTTCCATTCTGTCTTCCCGGGCCCGGCACTGACTGCGCAGAGAGCTTTTCCTCTCACCTCATCCTCATTCCTGTCAGCCCTGGGATGAGAGCTCCCTTCCATACCATTTCCCTAATGTTGTAACCTGGGCTCAGAAAGGTTGCATAAATTTCCTCAGGGCACACAGCCAGCAAGTGGCGGAGCCAAACTCAAACCAAGGCCACCCGATCCCAGCGACAGAGCCCTTACTTAACTCCTTTCTCCCATTCATCATTCCCAACACACAGAGGCTCCATGGGGGAAGAATTTGGAGTCAATAAATAACGCGGGTGATGTTTAGAATGTGTGGCAGAATTTAAACAGAAGCCCTGGAAAGAATGCTGGCATTTTCCACCTCAAATGGGCTCTGTGAATGCTGGTGGCATAGCTCAGGCCCTATGTGATTCCAGCATGGACACATACAGACAGGAGGTCTTTGATGGGACCAGGTAACTGCAGGTTCTTGGAGCGCAAATAATATCCTGACGTGCATTTCTGCAACCGTCCTCCCGCCCCAGGGGATGGCACCGGTGGGCCTTGAGCACTGAGCTGGCAAATGTGATGGTTGGCTGGGAGTCGCAATGTTGCCTTGAGCTTCCAGGACCTTCCTTCAGGTAACAGCCCAGTGAGCCAGGGGACCCTGCCAGATCAATCAGGAGGAGCTCCCCACGGGGCCCCTGCAGAACTTTTGAGAGGAGAGGGCACACTCCCTTCTAAGGTTAACTGCCCAGATACCAGCTGAACAGCTCCTATTCTAAGGGCCTCCTGAAAAGGCTGGTGCCCCGCAGCCTGGAATGCCAACTCTTTGAAGAAGAGACGCAGCCACGTACAAACCTATCTGCCTTGAAGGGCAGGCTGCCCAGAGCCCGGCTGCCTGGTTGGGGTTTGAGAGCAGATTATTTCCAGGGTTTTCTTCTTTCCCTTGGATTGTGGGCAGTGGGATAAAACCGGGCCTTTATTTATGGAGCCTCATCCCTATAGGAGCCAGGCCCCCGTTTGCCCTGGAGACACTCAAAGGAGGAAGCTGGTGGGGAGGACGGGGTCACCCAGCTCCAGGCGGAGGAAGCCAGCACAGACAGGCACGTGGCTTTCCCTGGGTCTCAGGCCAGGCAGTCTCCAGGTGACAGGAGCCTAGCCCATGTTTCCAGAATATTCTGGAATATTCATCTTTTCACGAGAGGGGGTTTTCCCAACATTGACACAATTGACACTTGGGCAGGATAATTTTTTGTTGTGGGAACCTCCCTGTGTGTTACATGCTGTTTGGCACTTCCCTGGCCTCTGCCCACAATGGCAGGAGCAGCCACCCCACCTTGGAGTGACCACCCTTTGAATCACCCCACTCCTTCCTCACAGCACTGCCACAGGATGCCGCCTCAGACAGGGACACAGACTGGGAGGGCCAGGCCTGGCTCGCAGTGGTCGTGGCCAGGAGTGGCATGCCTGCTCAGGACCTGTGGGGAGGTCCCCGGCTGCTTTCTGGGGTGTCCTGTTCTCATTGTTCATCAAACAAGCTCTCCTGGGACTCTGCAGGGTCCTGGCTTTGGAGGGGCCCAACGGGGGCGGCTGATGGGCAGCTGAGCTAATCCTCGGGTCCCTGTGGGAAGTGAGCCAAGTGTGAGGGGACCTGCCATGGAGGACTCAGAAACCTCCCCTGTAGGATGCAGACTGTTGGAGTTGCAGCTGTCCCTTCTGGGCACCACCCCGGCTCCTTCCTCATCTTCTCTTCACCTGTTCTCTCCCCGGGGGCACCTTCCCCAGAGCTGGGCAGGGCTACCCCGTTCTTACTATAAAAGTGATGCCAAGGCAGCCTCCCACTGTGCCAGGCTCTCTGCTAATCCCCTCCCCTCAACCCCCCAAAATCCTGAGCAGGGTCTCACACTTCCACTTTCCAGAGGAGGTTCCCCTCATACTCACTGGCCCCTCTGTTCTGCTCAGCTGTGCTGGACAGAGCTGGGGCATCAACACCCCCCACCTTCAGGGGGCACTTCTGGGGTCCCCAGGGCAATTGAGTCCAGGTGCCCACAGCAGTGGCCTCTACCCATTGTCATCCCTTCCCTGTCTCAGTCCCCCACTCCCACTGATGTCTCCTGGGATGGACCCCCAAATGAACTGCTTCCCCTGCCTATGTCAGGGTCTGCTTCTCGGGGCCCCTACTAAGACAGCCCACATGTGTCCCCCACACTTCCAGCTCCTATTTCTGTCACAGCAGGGCAGGGCCAGTCTCTGCTGCCTCTAGCAGGAGAACCCTGGTGTTCAAAGACCATTAATAGGAAGAATTAATGAAGGTACGAGTGAATGGATGGATGGATGGATGGATGGATGGATAGATGGATGGATGGATGGATGAATGGATGGATGGAGGCAACGCCAGATTTTGGAGGAGCAAAGGATGGGGGCTTGAAAGGGAGCCCTGAATTTGCCCACATTCCCAAGATTCCGACCAGTGATGAGTGTCCACAGGAGCCTGTCCTGGGCCCTGGACACCGGCACAGGCTCACGTTAGCTCCCTCTCTGTCCTCCTGTCATAAAGGAGGTCCCCTGATATGAGTAGGATATCAGAATTTAGCCAATTTCTGAGAGATGGGGGGAAGGGAAACCCAGCCCACTGGACAGCAGAGGGGCAGTGGACATGCATTTCAAATTGCTATTCCAGCAGCTGCCAGCAGATTGCTTTTTCTATGAGACTGGACGGCTTTAATAAAAAATGAGAACTTCTCCATCTGCTCTTTAAAGATAAGACATCCCCTCCCTCTCCGTTCCCCAAATCAATGAGCAACAGGCCCAGGGGCTGGCGGAGGCTGGGAGAGCTCAGGTCAGGCAGCCTGAGGAGGGTGGGGTCAGGGCTCCCCAGCTGTGGGGCTGGGAGTGGAAGCCAAGGTGAGATCCCAGTGACTAAGAATCATTTTAGTTCTGCTGCAGCCCCTAGACCAGGGTCCTCAAACTTTTTAAACAGGGGGCCAGTTCACTGTCCCTCAAACCACTGGAGGGCCGGACTATAGTTAAAAAAACACACAACTATGAACAAATTCCTATGCACACTGCACATATCTTATTTTGAAGCAAAAAAAACAAGGTGGCAAAAACACCTGGCAGGCAGGATAAATGTCCTCGGCGGGCCGCATGTGGCCCATAGGCCGTAGTTTGAGGATGCCTGCCTGGACCCTCTCCAGGGCCATGCGCCAGCCCTTCCCTCCTCTAGTTCTCACAAGGAAAAGTCTCCAAGGGCCTACTCACCCTGGGTCACAACTCATCTTGAGCTACCAGGAAACAGCCTGGCTGACAGAGGCCTCGGGTTACAACAAGTCCCTCTTCGCTGGGGCAGGATAAACCACCGAGAATGGATGCCATGCGCACCCCAAAGCCTCGACTGGAGGGAAACCCCCAGGTGCCGCCGCATGGCCACTCTGCTAAGTCTATTAGTGGAGAAGGACTGGGGGCCCACGAGGTTCTGTGGAGCCTGTGGCTTACACAGTTGGGGGTCTTCACCGAGAAGATGATTATAAACTTGTGAAAGCAGAATCGTCAGAGCCTTTGAAGGGGACATGGAAGGGGACATGCAAGTAGGAGACCTTGCAATTCCAGCTGCACAGGAAGCATACGTGTGTGTGTGTGTGTGTGTGTGTGTGCATGAGACAGAGAGAGAGAGAGAGAGAGAGAGAGAGAGAGAGAGAGAGAGAGGATGGGCATGCACAGCTGATGTTTTGTACCTGAACCTTCTCCGGACAGGAGTCCTAGTCACAGAGTGAAATCCGAAGATGTGTTATGTGTCACAGTGCCCGCCCCCACCCCAGCTCCTGCTCCCAGTCCCCCACTGAGGACTGCTCTTTGACAGCCACTTCCCAGCATTTTGTGGTGCATGAACAGGAGATTGGACAGAAATAAGAGAGGCAGAGGGGAGAGAGGAGGGCCTGCCCAGAGAAGTCAAGTTTGTCCACATGAAAATCAGAGAGATTTGATCGAAGGAAGAGAGACTAAAACTCAACAGGCAGCAGGGCTGGAGTTTCGGCCAGCGAGCCCTCCAGAGCCGTGCGGTCTGAGCCAGTCATGCCGGTGGTCATGAGCGGATCCACTGGGGCTCATGGAGAGACAGGAGTAGCCACCCAAACGCCTGTGTTGACTTTGGGTTGTGGCAATCACATGTGAGGAGTATATCACCAGGGCAACATGGGGCCTGGATTGTAGCAGGTCACACTCCAATCCAAGGAAGAATTCTTACCCAGGTACATGCAGGCCTCTGTGTGTGCATGTGTGTGCACATGTGCATGTGTGAATACGGAAAGTGGGCTACCAGGTCTCACAGCTTCATGAGTCACAAAGCCCCCCTGTGGATGTCCCTTCTGTAATGTTAACAGGCATCACTCAAGCATGGGAGGAGGCGAAAGATGACGCCTGCTCTTCCAGCGCGGACCACAGCAAGGTCTCACGCCTGGATGAAAGGGAGCTCATTTTCTGAGGTTCCTTCTGTGACCCACTTACAAGTGATCAGAGCCCAGGCTATGTGCAGTGAAATGTTAATTATAGAAGATTGGCCATTTACAAATCATTGTCCAGAAGAGATAGAAATGATTAACTGTTGGTCATAGAAAAGATAACTTCAAGGTTGACAATTTTTTTATCCTGTAGGACAGAGGATACTAGCCAGGTTTTTGTTTTTTTCTGGTTTGTTTTTTAATATTTCTATATTGTTGAAAGTATTATATATGCCTCCTTTCCCCTTTCTCCATTAACCGCCTCCAGCCAACTCTCCCCCGCCGCCCATCCCAGGCCTTCACCACCCTATCCTCTGTGTCCAAGGGCCATGCACATATACATAGAAGGTCTTTGGTTGATTACCTACCCACCCACTCACCCTCCCCGCCTTCCCTCTGAGATTTCACACTCTGTTCGATGCTTCCATGTCTCTGGATCCACTTCATTCTTCAGTTTATTTTGTTACTTAGATTCCACATATGAGTGAGATCATGTGATACTTGTCTTTCTCTGACTGACACATTTCACTCAGTGTGATACTCTGCAGGTCCCTCCATGCTGTCTCAAAGGGTAAGAGATCCTTCTTTTTTACTGCTGCCTAGTATTCCGTGGTGTAAATGTACCACAGCTTTTTATCCACTCATCTACTGATGGGCACTTGGGCTGTTTCTAGATCTAAGCATTGTAAATAGTAGTGCTATGAACATAGGGGTGCATACCTTCTTTCTGATTGATGGTTTGGGTTTCTTAGTATAGAGTCCTAGAAGTGGATGATGGGATCAAATGGCAGATCCATATTTATTTTTTTATTTTTTAAAATATAGTTTATTGACTTTTTACAGAGAGGAAGGGAGAGAGATAGTTAGAAACATCGCTGAGAGAGAAACATCCATCAGCTGCCTCCTGCACACCTCCTACTGGGGATGTGCCCACATACAAGGTACATGCCCTTGACTGGAATCAAACCTGGGACCTTTCAGTCTGCAAGCCGACGCTCTATCCACTGAGCCAAATCAGTTAGGGCAGGAGTTCCATATTTAATTTTGGAGGAAACTCCATACTGTTTTCCATAATGGCTGCACCAGTCTGCATTCTCATCAAGGTTCCCTTTTCTCCACATCCTCACCAGCATTGTCACTTGTGGATTTGTTGATGGCAGTCATTCTGACAGGTGTGAGGTGATATCTTGTCATTTTAATTTGCATCTCTCTTATAATCAATGATTTTGAACATTTTTTCATATGTCTCCAGGCCAACTGTATATCCTCTTTAGAGAAGTGTCTATTTAGGTCCTTTGCCCATTTTTTAATTGGATTGTTTGCCTCTCTTTTGTTAAGTTGTATGATTTCCTTATGTATTTTGGAGATTAACCCTTTGTCAGATATATCATTGCCAAATATGTTCTCCCATACAGTGGTTTTGTTAATGGTTTATTTTGCTGTGCAGAAGCTTTTTATTTTGATGTAGTCACATTTGTTTATTTTCTCCTTAGTTTCCTTTGTCATAAACATATTGCTGCAAGAGATGTCTGAGATTTTGCTGCCTATGATTTCTTCTAGGATTTTTATGGTTTCATGATTTACATTTAAGTCTTTTATTCATTTTGAGTTTATTCTTGTGTTCGTGTAAGTTGGTGGTCTAGTTTTATTTGATTTATTTTTTAAATCTCTATTGTTCATATTATTACAGTTCTTTTTCTTTTTTCCCCCCATAGCTCCCCTCCTCCCAGTTCCCACCCCATCCACTGCCCTTATCCCCCCAACACTGTCCTCATCCATAGGTGTACGATTTTTGTCCAGTCTCTTCCCACACCCCCAAACCCTTTCCCCCTGTGAATTGTCATTCCACTCCCTTTCTATGTCCCTGATTCTATTCTATTCACCAGTTTATTCTGTTCATCAGACGTTTTTATTCACTTGATTTTTAGGTTCACTTGTTGATAGATATGTATTTGTTGTTCATAATTTTTATCTTTACTTTTTCTTCTTCCTCTTCTCAAAGGATACCTTTCAGCATTTCATATAATACTGGTTGGGTGGTGGTGAACTCTTTTAGCTTTTTCTTGTCTGTGAAGCTCTTTGTCTGACCTTCAATTCTGAATAATAGCTTTGCTGGGTAAAGTAATCTTGGTTGTAGGTTCTTGCTATTCATCATTTTGAATATTTCTTGCCACTCCCTTCTGGCCTGCAAAGTTTCTGTTGAGAAATCAGCTGACAGTCATATGGGTTCCCCCTTGTAGGTAACTGACTGCTTTTCTCTTGTTGCTTTTAAGATTTTCTCCTTGTCTTTTGCTCTTGGCATTTTAATTATGATGTGTCTTGGTGTGGTCCTCCTTGGATTCCTTTTGTTTGGGATTCTCTGCGCTTCCTGGACTTGCAAGTCCATTTCTTTCACCAGGTAGAGGAAGTTTTCTGTCATTATTTCTTCAAATATGTTTTCTATATCTTGCTCTCTCTCTTCTTCTAGCACCCCTATAATTCTGATGTTGGTACACTTGAAGTTGTCCCAGAGACTCCTTACACTATCTTCATATTTTTGGATTCTTTTTTCTTTTGGCTTTTCCAGCTGGGTGGGTTTTGCTTCTTCATATTTCATATCTTTGACTTGATTCTTGGGATCCTCTCGTTTGCTGTTGGATCTCTGTATATTATTTTTTATTTCAGTCAGTGTATGCTTAATTTCTAGCTGGTCCTTTTTCATATCCTCAAGGGTCTCACTAAATTTATCGGCAGTCTCTAGAATATTCTTGAAAAGCCTTATAACCATGGTTTTGAACTCTATATCCAGTCGTTTGCTTTCCTCCATTTCTGTCATTTATGACCTGTTTCTTTGTCTTCGCATTTTGGCTGCTTCCCTGCGTTAACAGAGTGGCTTTAATCAGCTGTGTCTATGGTGGGAGAACTTCTATGCTGGAGACACCCTTATGGAACAAGACTTGCTTCAGTGAGGCTTTGATGCCCACTAAGTCTGCCCTCTGAGTGCGTCCCTTATGAGTCTGAGGAATTATAGACTGTGTGGTCCCACTCTGACACTGGGTACACAGTCTCTTGGAACTCCAAGGAGGTGTTATTTTAGCTTCTGCCTGGGGCTTCCCAGCCTTTTATATGCAAAAGCCTCTGCACACAGCTTGGGTGGGGCGGGGTCTCGGGGAGTCTACAGGGCGGAGCAAACAGCTATGGCTGATTCTCTGCCCTGCCCTAAGAGACACCAGGTCTCAAGCCGTTCTGGAGTTCCTCCCCATGCCAGACGGTGCCAGACAGTCCAGATCCTCCCCGTATGATTCTGAGTCCCCAGAAACTCTCCTGGAACTGGAGTTGAGAGCTGTTGGGAGCTTGTGCCTCCCTCTAGTAAGAAATGCTGCCAGCCCTTTCCGTGAGCTCTTTCACAAGCGCCTCCGTACATCTGCACTTTATTTCCACACCTCCTCTGCGTCTCAGTCTCTTTCTAGTTGTAGAATTTCCACTCAGTCAGCCTTCCTGTGGGTCTGGGTGGTGTCTGTTTTTTCTTTTCATTGTGGTTTTGAAATAGTTGTGCCCAGCAGCAATTCCAGTGTTCACCTATGCCGCCATTTGGTTTCTCCTCTAGTTTTATTTTTCTGCATGTATCCCAACACCATTTTTCCAACATCATTTATTGAAGAGACTGTCTTTACTCCATTGTGTGCTCTTGCCTCCTTTGTCAAACATTAATTGAGTATAATAGGTTGGGTCAATTTCTGGGTCTCTATTCTGTTCCATTGATCTATATGCCTTTTTTGTGCCATTACCATGCTGTTTGATTACAGTGGCTTTGTAGGATAACTTGAAATCTGGTATTGTGCTTCCTCCAACTTTGTTTTTCTTTCTCAAGATTGCTGCAGCTATTCAGGGTCTTTTTTGATTCCATATAAATTTTTAGAGTATTTATTCTAGATCTGTGGTATATGCTGCTGGTATTTCAATGGGGATTGCATTGAATTTATAGATTGCTTTGGGTAGTATGGACATTTTAATGATGTTGATTCTGCCAATCCATGAACATGGAATATTCTTCCACTTGTTTATATCTTCCTCTATATCTTTTTTCAATGTCCTGTAGTTTTCTAAGTACAAGTCTTTTGCTTCCTTGGTTAAGTTTATTTCTAAGTATCTGATTTTCTGTTACAATGGTAAATGGGATTATTTGTTTAGTTTCTCTTTCTAAGAGTTTATTATTGGTGTATAAAAAAGCCATAAATTTGGGGTGTTGATTTTGTATCCTGCTACATTGCCAAATTCATTTATTAAATCTAGTAGTTTTTTGGTGGAGTCTTCAGGGTTTTCTATGTACAATATCATGTCATCTGTGAATAATAAGAGTTTTACTCCCTTCTTTCCAATTTGGATTCCTTTGATTTCTTTTTCTTATCCAATTGCTGTGGCTAGGACTTCCAGTACTATGTTAAATAAGAGTGACAAAAGAGGGCATCCCTGTCTTATTCCTGTTTTAGGTCTTGCCCATTGAGTATGATGTACACGGTAGATATGTCATATATGGCCTTTATCATGTTGAGATATATTTTCTCTATTCCCACTTTGCTGAGAGTTTTTATCAAAAATGGGTGTTAGATTTTGTCAAATGCTTTTTCTGCATCTATTAATATGATCATGTGATTTTTATCTTTCAATTTCTTTATCTGATGTATCACATTTATTGTTTTGCAAATATTGTACCAGCCTTGCATCCCTGAAATGAATCCCACTTAGTAATGGTGTATAATTTTTTCAATATATTGCTGGATGTGATTTGCTAGTATTTTGTTGAGGATTTTAGCATCTCTGTTCATCAGGGATGTTGGCCTATAATTCTCTTTCTTTGTAGTGTCTTACCTAGTTTTTGGATTAGGGTAATGATGACCTCATAAAAAGAGCTTAGAAATTTTCCTTCCTGTTGGATATTTTGGAATAGTTTGTGGAGCAGAGGTGTTAGTTCTTTTTGGAATGTTTGGTAAAACTCCCCTGTGAATCTGTTTGCAATGGGCTTTTGTTTTCTGGGAGTTGTTTTTTTGTTTGTTTGTTTGTTTGTTTGTTATTACTGCTTCTATTTCATCAGTTGTTATTGGCCTATTCAGGTTTTCTGATTCTTCCTGATTCAGTTTTGGGAGATTGCATTTTTCTAGGAATTTGTCCATTTCACCCACATTGTCCAGCTTGTTCTTCATATTATTTTCTTATAATCCTTTGTATTTCTGTGGTGTCAGTGGTTTTATCTCTGCTTTCAGTTTTGATTTTATTTATTTGGATCTTCTATTTTTGTTTCTTGATGTGTCTGCCTAACAGTTCATCAATTTTGTTTATCCTTTTAAAGAACCAGTTCTTATTTTCATTGATTTTTTGTATTTTTTTAGTCTCCATGTCATTTATTTCTGCTGTAATCTTAATTATTTTCTTCCTTCTACTTACTCTGGCCCTTTCTTGTCATTCTCTTTCTAGTTCTTTAAGTTGTAAGGTTAAATAGTATATGGTTATTATTTTTTTTTTTTTGAGGTAGGCCTGTAGTGCTATGAACTTCCCTTTCAAGACTGCTTTTGCTGTGTCCCAGAGATTTTGGGTTATTGTGTGTTAATTTTCATTTGTTTCCAGAAAGTATTTCTTTCTTGATTTCATTGGTGACCCATTCATTGTTTAGTAACATGCTGTTTAGCCTCCATATGTTTGAATGTTTGGGAGCGTTTTTGTTATAGTTGATTTCTACTTTCATTCCACTGTGATCTGAGAAGATCCTTAATATGATTTTAACCTTATTGAACTTGTAGAGACTTGTTTTGTGTCCTAACATATGGTCTATCTTTTAGAATGACCCATGTGCACTTGAGATGAATGTATATTCTGCTGTTTTGGGGTAAAATATTCTATACATGTAAATTAAATCCATCTAATCCAGTGTGTCATTTAGAGTCACTGCTTTCTTGTTAAGTTTTTGTCTGGGAGATCCATCCAGTGAAGTCAGCGGGTATTAAAGTCCCCTACTATGACTATATTCTTATTGATCTCTCCCTTAAAGGCATCTAGAAGTTTTTATCTATTCAGGTGCTCCTATTTTGGGTGCATATAAGTTTACCCAAGAGTATATACTGTTAAGTTATATACTGTTGTTGGATCGGTCTCTTTAGTATTATGTAGTGACTTTTGTTATCTTTTGTGATGGCCTTCATTTTGAAGTCCATTTTGTAGGATATGACTATTGCTACTCCACCTTTTCTTTTTCTTTTCCATTTGCATGGAAAAATTTTTTCTATCCTATCACTTTTATACTGTGGGTGTCTTTTGTTCTGAGGTGGGTCTCTTGTAGAAAGCATATAGTTGGGTCATGTTTTTGTATCCATTCATCTACCCTATGTGTTTTGATTGGGGCATTTAATCCATTTGTATTTACAGTTATTACTTATAGGTACTTATTTATTGCCATTTTAATTCTGTATGCCCATGTTTCTCTCTATATTTCTTCTTCTCATTACAGCAGTTCCTTTGGCATTTCTTGTAATGCTGGCTTGATGGTAATGTACTCCTAAGCCTTTTTTTTTTTTTTGTCTGGGAAACTTTTTATTTGACCTTCTATTTTGAATGATAGCCTTGTTGGATATAGTAATCTTGGTTTCAGATCCTTGCTTTCTATTACCTTGAGTACTTCATGCTATTCCCATCTGGCCTGTAGAGTTTCTGATGAGAAATCAGGTGTTGGCCTTATGGAAGCTCCTTTGTAGGTAACAGTTAGCTTTTCTCTTGCTGCCTTTAAGATTCTTTCTATGTCTTTAATTTTTGACATTTTAATTAAGATGTGTCTAGGCATGAGCTTATTTGGATTCTTATTGCTTGGGGTTCTCTATGAGGATTTGAACTTGTATGACTTTTTCCTTTACCAGGTTAGGGAAGTTTTCAGCCATGATTTCTTCAAACATGTTCTCTATCTGTTCTGCCTCTTCTGGCACACCTGCTATTCAAATATTATGACATTTCACTTCATCCCACAGCTCCCCTAAGCTGTCCTCCTACTTTTTCATTATTTTTTCTTTTTGGTTCTCTGAGTGATTGATTTTTTTTCAAACCCTGTCTTCTAAATCATTGATTTGATCCTCAGCTTCCCCTAATCTGCTGTGTATTCCTTCCAGTGTGTTCTTTACTTGTATAATGTCATTCTTTATATCTGTTTTCATAGTTACAATATCTTTTCTCATGCTATTGAGCATCTTTACCATTATTGTTCTGAACTTTATATCAGATAAATTTATCATCTCCATTTCATTTATCTCTTTTTCTGGAGAATTCTCTTGTTCTTCATTTGTGGGTTGTTTCTTTTTCTCCTCTTTTTGGCTGCCTGTTTGGGTAGATCTGCTATGCCTCTCAATCTATTGTACAGGACAGTGTCAAATGCTATTTCTGATTAATTAAATCAGGCAGAGACTCAAATTCTCTTCTGACCACCTCTGCCTACAAACTGATAGGATTCTGCCTTGAATTGCCTGTGCACAGTTGTACACAGGTGTGGCAAGAGTTGTTTTGTTTTTTTGTTTGTTTTTTTTTCAACAGGGTGGGGCAATTGCTTCTGCCTGGAGGCTAATTGTTATTCTCAGTGTCTTAATGTGTCTCAGAAACTCTGCACTGTGGGGCAAGGTGTATTCCAATAGTGTGGGTCTGCTGTCTTCTCCCCACGGAAAGCTGCCTGTCTAGCAATTTTCTGTGTGAGAAAGATGACCTCCAAAGTGTGAGTGAACAACTCAGCACAGGAAGCAGGATTATCTGCTTTCTGAGCTCAAACTCCAGAGCTCCCAATCCTGGCTTCTGCTCACACTGCTCCAGTCCACTTTGCCCTTCTTCTACCAGAGCACAAGCTGAGTGGCTTCACAGGGTATTTTGTGCATTGGCTTAGGGATTAGACCCCAAGTTCTCAGTGGCAATCCCCCACAGCTGAGATATCTCTCCAGAACTTCAGTTGCTATCTGTGGGAGCCCACCCAGACCTTTTGTGCTTATGCTTTCCTACCAGTCTCTACTAGTATGTGGTCTTCACTGTCTGTCCTCAGTTATCAGGGTTCTCTCCAGTGGGTCTTCTGTTGATTATTCAGAAAGTTTGTCTGTCTATTAGTTGTAATTCCAGTTTTGTCCTGGGAGAATGTCCATTCAGCATCCTCTTACTCCACTGCTATTTTAAATTTTGGCCTCTTTAATGTTGAGAGCTCCTGATGACTGATTATGTAGAGGAGGGATGGAGGGATGTTACTGTTTGGAAGGGGAGTCCCTGTCTATAAAAATATCAGGGAGCTGTGCTCCTGGTGTTTCTTTCTTGTCTCTTTACTCTAGCCAATTTTGTCTCTAACTTTTTACCTCCCTGTCTCCTCTTTTGAGCTAACTCTGCCATCCTAGCAGTTCCCTTCTTGATGAATAAATACATTGTGATGTGATCTTACTGTTTTCTTACAGGAGAGTTATGTTTTTAACTTCTTTGAATATTATACTTTGACATTAGCCCCCATTTCCAAGTTCCTGTGGCCATAAACCTATTTTATACGCCCCCCTCCAAATTATTCCTAATGAGAAACCCAAGCACAAGAAATACAAATATCATAATGTAAGTTCCCTTTAACTTGATCTCCTTTTTAAGCCCTGATTTTTTTTCAGAGCCCAGTTGTGGTTTCTATGCCCCACAAGCCTCAATCTCTGCTAGTCAAAGAACACAATAAATAGTCCAAAGGAAACAAAATGTAATTTCAGTGCTCACTTGCATTTTCAAAGGAAATTAAGGACTTCATCACAACGCACAAGACACCTCCGCAAAATGCCTTCTGCCTCCTCCTGTTCTCTCACACCCAGCACCTGTGTAGAACCTCCTTTAGCAGTGCTCCACTCACTGCTCATGCTCCTGAACACAGGCCTCTGGGCTGATGTTGGGAATGCTTTGATTAGTTGCAAGCGACAGAAAACCCAGTCAACATTGGTTTCAACCATAACTATATTGTTCACTTAACCAGAGGCTCAACTATGTAAGGTCACAGGGCAGGTTCAGACATTCAATGAACTCATCAAGAATCCATGCTTTGTCTATTATTACACCCAATATAGTTGTGGCCTAATGCTCATTGCCTCTTAGTCACAAGATAGCTACCCAACTCCAAACATAATGCCTGCGTATGCAGCATCCCCAGCAAGAAGAGGACAGGGACCTTCTGAGATCAAGCCTTTTTTTAAAAAAAAAACCAAAACTTTTTAAAAATATATTTTATTTATTTTCTACAGAGAGGAAGGGAGAGGAATAGAGAGTTAGAAACATCGATGAGAAAGAAACATCGATCAGCTGCTTCCTACACACCTCCCGCAACCAAGGTACATGCCCTTGACTGGAATCAAACCTGGAACCCATCAATCTGCAGGCCAACGCTCTATCCACTGAGCCAAACCAGTTAGGGCTGAGATTGAGTCTTTTTATGCAGGAAGAAAATCCTTCCCAGATGTAATCCAGCAGATGGATTTTTTCTTCTCATCATTTAAAACTGGGTCACATGGCCACTCCTGGTTAAAAGAAAGGCTTGGAAAGCAAGCAGTTGACAAAGTGAAATTTGACAAAGAGACAAAGAGGTCATGCTGGCTCAGACCACTCATGAGTCCTTCCCTCGGGCTGGGACATCACAAGCCCATACAACTGGGGTTCTGTTAGCATGGAGGCAGGACAGTCACGGCCACAGACAATGTCTTACCTGGCTTATCTTTTCATCCTTGGCACTCGGCTGGCCCACCTGCTGAACCTCTGAGCCTTGCATGGCTTAGCCCAGCGTTCCTAGAAAGGCCCCAGCACATCAAATATCAGGGTGGGACCCCTGCAGTTCATCCCCTGTGGCCACTCAGGGTGGAGCCAGGCAGAAGCAGGTGTCCACAGCGTATGGCAACCACCATACTGGAGCCTCGCTCTGTACCCAGCCTCAGGCCAAGCGCTCACATATTCATCGATCTCCCACAACAGACTCCTAATGTTTTAGGTACCATTGTTTTCTCTTTCATGCCTGAGGAGTAAAGAAAGTCAGAGGAGTCACATGACAGGGTCATGGGTTGATAGCAAATAAGAGGCTGAGCCAAGCTTGGCCCAGGTCTCTGTACCTTCAGAATCTGTGTTGTTTAAACCTTGAATACCCCTTCTTTCTCTTAGCAAGAGGCAGGGATGGAGAGAGGCGAGGATGGAGAGAACGTGGACCGCCGGGCTGCGGGTCAAGGCCCTGGGCTACGATGCCAAGACCATTCCATGTCTGGGTGCCCACCTGTTCCTCATGGGCTGTCACTCATACCTCCTACCCATCCAAGGCCCAGGGGTCTGTGCCCTCACTCTCTGATTCAGAAGGCACCATGGCGCGCCCTGATCTGACCACCAAGGAGTCACTCCTGAGAGTTGCTCTCCCTTCTTAGGGCTGCAGGGGTAGAGGGTGTAGGGCTTCAACATCAGGAGGGAAAGGGAAACGTCAGAATCACTTGGGCACCGTGTGGGCTGAGTTCCGACAGCCTTTGACAGGACTATTTTTGGAACAGGGGCCATGGGACCTGGGTAGGTCCTGGCTCTGCCGGGCCAAGCTGCACTTCCTCCTGGACCCAGAGAGGAGGTTGTGTGCCCATGATGAGCTCCGGCTTTCCAGGTCCGGGTCAAGGCCCTGCCCCGCCCTCACCCACTGTGTGACCTTGGCAGTCATCTCACCTCTCTGAGCCAGGTCTACAGCTGTAAAACAGGGCGGTAACAGCTGCATCCCTGCACTGGGAAGTTGCCAATTTGTAAGAAGCAGTAATGAAAAGCCCTTTCCTGTGCAATACGGAAATTGATCCTCATGGCCCTGCAGCTAACATCCTTCCCTGTGGGTCATCCTGGCTTAGATAAACCCTGCAATCATCTATCCAAGGCTTCCCCCCAGGCTGCCCTACTTTCTCTCTTCTCTGTGGCCTAAATCCTCTGTCAGCCAGTCGTGTGGCTGCTGGCATTTATGTGTCCTGGAAGGATGTGCTGGGCTTGGTCTACAAAGCAAAGCCGGACTCTAGAATCCTCCAGCATCTTCTACAGCCCAGAATGCCAGCCCTTCTGCTCAGGGATGGTGGGGCCTTGGACCAGGTGCTGCTTCTCTCCGCCACGATTTCCTTTTCTCCCAAGAAGATAAATGTATGGGGGGGGGGGGCGGGGAGAGAAGAAGCTGTGATCACTCCTAGGAGCCCCAGTACCTGGGGCCTCACTGGGGCTTCGTGGGGGCCCATCCTCTGGGTTGGAGCCTTCTTGCCCACTCACAGCGTGGATGAGATCTGGCTCTATCAGAAATGGTTAAATGACTGAGAAAAAATGAGCAAATAGCATCTAGTCATCTCGCTGGAGGCCTAGTGAGAAGAGAGATGGGGGGTAGGGGAGTGTTAGTTCTTAGTAAATGGGGGAATGAGGAAGGAAGTGATCCACACTGACAAGGGAGGGAAGGCCTTGGTATTTGGGGACTTGCTCACCGAGAAGCAGTGGCTCCCTGTGGTCCCCTCATCCTGGCTGAGCCTGGGGACCAGGACTGGAGAGGACTGTGGGGGGGGGGGTTGGGAACGAGGGAAGGGGGGCTTGCCTTCTGCAGCCAGCTGAGTGGGCAGATTTATTTACATAAAAATTAAAAACTCTATGTTGCACTCTCTCTGCTTCCCTCTCCTGTGCCATTCAGGGATTTGGAAAGGACCTTGAACTAGCTTTGCTGCATTAAGGGTTGGGGGAGGAAGGCAGGGGGCAGTGATGGACTTCCCGACTGTCCTCTAAGCCACCACATTAGTCACACTGCCCGGAGCCTGTGGGCACTTGACCCTCCAGCCTGCTCCCCAGCCTATCACACGAGGCTGCACACAAGGATACTTGCTAAGTGATGATGGTTGGGTTTTTGTATGAGGCATTGTATGCAGGTGCGTGCATGCCGGGAGGAAGCCTCAGGAGCAGGAGCAATCACTGAGCCTGCTGCGTGGGCTCAGGAACCGGCAGCATCCAGACCCATGCTTCCCTGTGCTGGCCAACCATGTCCTCAGTGAAGGGAAATGAAACAGACTTTAAAATTCAGATTCGCGATTGCACTGGCCACGCTTCAGGCACAGGATGGTCACATCCCCTTTCTGTTTGACATGGGTGGTCATACAGAAAGGGCCTTCCCATCATCTACAACGTTCCACTGAGCAGCACTGGACTGGAGCAAGCTTTAGCCATCTTTTTTAATTCCAGTTTTTATTCGTAATTTTTGATAACAAAAACAGCACCTGTTTGTCATAAGCCACTTAGAAAACACAGAATGTCATAGGAGTCGGCAGAGAGGACCCCGGCTTGGCTGGCGACTCAGCCTCTTCCTGGCCCCTGAGCACCACTGGCCTGGACACTGGTTTCCTCAGGACGGATACCAGACCCTGCTCCCAGACCACAGACTGTCACTGAGGAGGAGGAGAAAACAAGGAGGGAGAGGGACAGCTGGAGACGCCCCTCCCACCATCTGAGGCACTTTGCAAAGGGCTTGACACCGGGGTGGGCAGAAGGTCTGCTGGTCAGGATCCAGATGAGCCATGGAGCCCAGATAACCCAGCAGCACCGGGAGGCCAGGAACTCCTGGCCCAGGGGATGGAAGGGCTGAAGAGCAACGCCGGGTACAGGGGCAGCACAGATTATCGGCAGCAGATCCCCGCCCAGGCTAGAGGGGCGCAGGGGGTTGCCGGGGGGGGGGGGGGGCACTGAGGAGCCTCCTTCTCCGCCTGAGAGGCTATTGGAAATAGAAGAGGCCCCTGTCTCTCAGCCCCCTTCCTCCTGCCAGCCTCCTTCCAGACCGCCCACTGGCCCCACGCAGACGGCAGCAGCAGCCTGGGCAGCCAGTTGTCAGGGGAAGAGTGGGCTGGATGTGGGGACCGTTGGTGATGTCCTGTGCTAGGACTATAGTGGGCTCCCCTGTGAGCCTGGCACAGGGTATGCAGTAGGTGCTCAAGCACTGCTGCCCAGGACATCCTCGCTGAAGCAAAGGCGAGGCTGGAGGTGGGTCCCAGCTTCCTGCCCCTGTGCTGGGACTGGAGACAAGCCTCTCTCCCATTTCTAACGCAGTCGCCTTCCGGCTCCAGCCTGGGATTTCACTCCCTGGGGGCTTGTTGGGCTCAGTGAGACCAAACAGTTTCTTTTTAAGGCATAAAGGGCTTATTGGGAAGCCCGCCCAAAGTGAGTGAGACTGTGACGGCCCCCTCATGTCCTGGGGCCTCATCCCTGAGGCTGCCGGGAGCCTTTCTTCCAAGTCCCCCATGCACAGGGCCCCCAGGGCTCAGGACTCCTGGGAAATCCCTGGGACAGGAGCCAGGCTTGCTTCCTGCGTGGGCCTGGCTCCTAGAAGGAAGCTGAGAGAAAGACCGAGGACTCGAGGGGGCAGAGCCATGATGGGGGCAGGGGGAGGGCCAAAGCTGGTCCTCAGATGAGTGTGCTTTGGCGGCCCAGTTCTTGAAATGAGGAAAACAGGACGCTGACCCCCAGCGTCCAGCTCCTTTTGAGCATAGAATGGGGTGGCATTGGCACTGGGCCTTCGTCCCCCACGTGAGTCTTCGTCCCCGAGTGCGCCTTCGCTGATCCCCGGCAGCATTCTCATTCTCAGTGCCTTTGCCCTCAGGGGGCACTTGGCCATCACAATGATGGGGTGGCTGCTGCTGACTGGCACCTAGTGGGTGGGGGCTGGGATCTTGTAGGTCTCAGCCCCCCATCAGACAGTGATCCCACCCCCCACTGACCCCAGCGGGACAGACCCCTCACATCAGGCCTGCATCAGCTCCACTTGAACTGGGAGCCAGGCTGTGGGTGGCTACAATCACTGGGCCCCCCTCTCCACTTTGCCTGCCCTGCCGCACCCTCTCTCCCCCACCCCAACACACACACACACACACACACACACACACACACACACACACAGACCTACAGCCTGGACCTACTGCTAACCCATCAGAGGGGCCACGCCCACCTTAGCAGCATTCTCCAGGAACTCAGCAGCTCAGCCCCCACCGGCCCGATGGATTCTCACTGCAACACCAGCTGTTCTTTCCTGTTCTGACAAGGAAATGCCGTGCGCTGGGGAGACCATTCCAGCTCTGGCCTCCGGGATGGGGGACACTGGGGCGTGGAAGGGGCACGGCCCGGGACCCGTTGAGGCCCTTTAATCACAAAACACAGCCTTCGCTGAACTGAGTCCCAGCAGGTGAGGAGCTCAAATTCACGGATTGACCTGTGAGGTGCAAACAGAGGCAGGTGTGAGCAGTCAGCGGACACGTGCCCACCCTCCACCATGGTGACGGTCAGGCCCACGGAGCCGGTGAGGAGGGCTGGACCTAGACTTCTCAACTGGGCAGTGGGACCAGAGGGCAGAAGGGAGCCCTCAGGAGGCACTGGGCTTCGGTCCTAAGCCTCCCTTCCTTCTGGTCCTTGGGTCTGGAGGATGAGCCAAATGCAGGTGAGTCATGAGTCACCACCCATGCCCTGTCCCCAAGGCTGACCCTTCTCCCTACTAGAGGCCATTCCCACCCCAGCCCCCAAACACCCCTGAATGCACAAACCACACCAGGCCATCAGCCAGCCCTTCCTCACCTTATTCCTCAGCTTATTCTGATCATTGCAGCCAGGAACTGCTCAGACAGGCAGAATCCTGGGCCCCCTCAGACCTGCTGAACCCAAATGCATTTCAACAAGACCTCGGGGGCTTGTGTGGGTGCCTGGGACTCTAAGAAGCCTTGAGTCAACCCACTTCACTTAAAAAAAAAGTCACATCCAGAAATGAGGGCTAGGGGAGCACCTTCTTTTGCGTGTATAATTCAGAGGGTCTGGGACCTCTGGGGCCAGGCAGAGAGGCTGGTGGGGTCTCCCTGGAGGTGAGGAAGCAGAGGCCCCAACACCCACCGTTCAGCATCTGCAGCATGGCCTGAGCACAGCTGGTGCCTCTGCGGCCTGGAGTGGGGTGGTGGGGGACTGGGGGGGTGGAGGGAGGGATCTCAGCAGAGGCTGGAGAAAAACCACGCTCAAAGGCGGCAGGAGCACAAGGCGAAGCTGCACCACCAGCCAACAGCCATCTGGGTGGAGCGAAAGGTGTCTGGAGCCTCATCTCAGCGGAATGTCCTGGTGATGCAGAGACTGTCTTGTGGAGGCTGAGCCGGGCTCCATGGGGAGGGGGGAAGGTGCAGACCGGTGCGGCCTTCACCCGACCACCAGCGCTCCCCGGCAGCGGGAAGGACAGCAAACCGAACCCCAGCTCTGCAGCTTGCTCCTCCTGTGGCCTTGGGTGAGCCTCCATTTCCCACCCGTAGAACAAAGATGACAATGCCAGCCTGTCTCGTGAGAACTGAGTATGCTAGAGCGCGTGCACACAGTAGGTGCCGAATGTTTGCTGGTGTGTGATTACTGCTGTGTCCCACAGGGAGGGTAGAGACAGGGGCCCTGCAGACTGCATCGGCCACTCACCAGCCCTGGGCCTCCAGCAGGTGGCGAGGCCCAGGCAGCTGCGCTCCCATTTGCAGAGCAGGCGCCACAGGGCAGGGCTGACTGTGCCCGTGGTCCTCACCAGCCCCACACGTTCACGTTCCTGTTTCATAGCGGAGGGGACGCCTGCACGAGGAGCCTCCAAACATCCGGGTCTGTGCGAACACTCTACTGCCTGCCCATGGCTTCTCTCCACCGGGAGGGAGGGCTGAGAGGAGAGCAAGACAGGAGAGAGAGAGAGGAGAGAGAGAGAGAGAGAGAGAAGGCTGCTTGGGCTCAAAACGCCAGGCACTGAAGTGAGGGGCCTGAGGGCTCTGCCTTCAGGAGGAAATGACTCAGGCTGCCCTTGTGAGGGGGTGTCCAGCACGGGTCCAGGGGACATGCTAAGGCCTCAAACAGCTACAGTGACTTTGTGATCACCCTCCCGTTATCCTGTGGGAACAGCTAGGCAGTTGAAATGGAGATCACCATGGGTTTGTGTCCCTGGCCAGCTGGAAGGACAGGGGAAGGCTCCCCAAGGGCCAGGTGGGGAAAGAAGTTGCGGGGATGCCAGAAACTGCCCCACAGCCCCACTCAGAACATGCCCCTGGGAGCTCCAGCCACTGGGCGAAGAAGCTCTGGGTCCACGGCGGACCAACAGCCCAGCATTTAGGCAAATCCAGGATGAAGAGGCAGGTGAGTAAGAGCTCATTCTGAGAGGACCCTGAGAGAGAGCAAGCCAGGCTGAGGGTCCTGGCACCCAGAGAGGACAGGTGCCCCATGGCAGCAGGAGCCCGAGGGAAGACCATGTGGGGAGTGTGCTGGGGAGGGGGAGGAGCCATGGGAGGGGGTCCCTGAGGGGCAGAGCCTGGGACAATGGCCTTTAGCCACCTGGTCTAGGACCCTGTGTCCCCACAGAATCCTCCCTCCCTCCCTTCCCGGGCTTCTCTTGATGGTGAACGGGCGCCTTCCCAGGGACCTTGAGGAGCACCCCTCCCATTCTTCCGAGGCTGGGTCAGAGGACTGACCCAGGTCGCCATGACGTGCTGTCATTCTTGGCAAGCCCAGCCACTTCTAAACTTCACACCACGTCCGCTGCATACTCCACCCAGCAGCTGGCGGGTTCTCCGCGCTCCCCGGGTTATTGGGCTCAGAGCAGACGCTGGATAAACAGAAAGGGAACAAATCAAAGAGTGAATGAACAGCTGGGTGTGTCCTGGCTCTCTCCTGGGGATGGGCAGCCCCCGGAGCAGACACGGCCGAGAACTTTTAGAAAAACAGATGGGAAGTAAATGTCGTCTGTTCTTTTGGGGTTGAATGCTCCCGACACCCCCGTCCTCCTGCCCTCACTTGTGAGCAATGGCTTTGGGTGGAAACAGGAGCCGCCAAACCCCTCAGCTGCACAGCACGGTGTAGCCTGGAGACCAATGCTGAGGACCTGTGGCTGGAACTCATGACAGGGAGGACCTGAGAGACCGTGACAAATGGGGTCCCCGCCCCCCCACCCCCCCCACCCCCCGCCACATTCACAGGCACTGCGCAGAGAGTTTGGACTTTCAGTGGGTGTGTAAGGGGGGCTGGAAAGGATCTTTTCTTAGGGGGCAGGGAGATCACCACCACTATGTGGACCTCAGTTCTATCCCCACTCAGGATCTATGGCCAATGTCCAAGGACAGAGCAGTGCCCCGTCGGCCTTGGCAGAGATTTTTGGCTGGTGAGCCACAGGCCCTTTAAGCCACGCAATACCTGACTCGCTCAGGGGCACTGGCCTCTTTCCTCTTAGATGGTCAAATAACAAAATGACAGCAGCCAGCATAGCAATAGCCATCCAGTAGGAATGAATCAAAATTATACCTATTTTTTTGTCAGATTGGCAAGACATGTAACATTTTTTTGGTTGGCTACAGAATTTTAGTAATTAGTGTATGTGCCATGAGATGGGAAAGGTTGAAAACCACTGGTCTCAGGGGTTCCCAGTGAGCCAGGCACCTCCTCTCGTGGTTTGTTTGATGTTCATGAAGAATAAAGGGGAAAGGCCATTCAAGAGGCCGAGGCCCCATTCGTACCTCCAGAGCCAGGTTCAGCGCTCGGAGACGGGCCGGCTGACTTCAGGAGAAACAGGACGTTTTGAAAGATAAAATGCAGCTCCCCTCTGTCTGTGAGCACAGAGCCCCCCACGAAGTCTGCAGCAGGACCGACGGGCTGAGGGCAGGGTGCTGGCTCCTAAGAGGCCCATGTGGAGGCAGAATCTGGAACTGGTCTGCTTGACCTTGGGGACAAGTAGCTCAGTGGGAGAAGCGGCACCTCGAGTCACTGGCACCCTCATGGACCAAGGGGGCGCCCTGGGCGGCGGGCGGGCAGCTGGGTCTGCAGCATGCCATGGTCAGCTTCCATTTTCTGACTCTGCTCCATTTCCCACTGGAAAATTTGAAAAGAAGGGACCAGGAATAAAGGGGATGGGATGAATTATCCCGAGGCTCAGACCCAGGTCCTCGCAGAGTCCTGCATAAAATCTTATGAGCACTATAGACAGAGCGGCCGCCAACCTCGCTGCCAGAAATATTCAATAATAAAACACAGCTGTGGGCGCTGGCATTTCCCAAGCACAGTTTGTCATTCTTGCCACTAGAAATGCTGACAAAGACAAAAACTGTAACATGAAAACCAGCTTTCTTTTCCCCCCAAAGAGGGAGGTTTCTGTGAACTACAGTCTAAATAGTCACTTCCAGTTTGAAATACTGAAACAATCCATAGAAATAATTGAAGACAGAGCTTCTTCTTGAAAACTCGCTTTCACCACGTGTTGATGAGAGACCGGTCGATCCCGGCTCCAGCAATGGCTTTGATTTGCAATCCACATCTTGATCATTCAAATGCCCTCCAGCCCCCTTCTTGGCTCGCCACTGAGTCGTGAAGCAGGAGACTCTGGAGCCGACCGTGTGATGGGAGCGACATGGAGCTGAGGGCTGCTGTCTGGTCTTGTTGGAACGTGACAGTAGTAAAATCTCACAATTGTTATGTGCAAAGGGAAAGACCCAGATGTGGGAGATGAAAAACATCTGGAACCAAAGCACAATCCTCTTGCCTCAGAGCCTCCCACTCCCTGGGGCCCCAAAGATGGCAGCAGGAGTTTCGGTGACAAAAGCACAGCCCCACGGGGTGGGGGCCAGGGGCAGGGAGGGAAGGACGCCAAAAGGGCAGGGAGGACACACGCAGTTGAAGGCTCCACATCCAGTCCAGGGTGGGGCTGTGCCGGGACGGGGAGCCCGGGGTGGTGGAGGTAGAGAGGGAACAAGAGAATAAAAGAAACCAGGCCGGGTCTTTCTAGGGACCAGAAAAAATCAGGAGTTTTGAGCAGAAGATAGATTCATTCAAATCTCTGTACCTGAGGTCCAAAACGCAAAAATTAAAGAAATAAACTTCATTTAAAAAAATAATAAGCACATAAAACTAAGGAACATCAGAGGGTTGACTGAGGAACTCAGGAGAAGGTTTTGCAGAGGAGGTAACATTCAGGCTGGGTTGTTGAGGGATGTGTAGGAGTTTTCTAGGCACAGAGTCTCAAAGGCATCCGAGAGCCCGCCAGGGGCCCGAGAGCTCTGAGGACACTCTGATGTTGCACCTCCTTGGTTCAGACTCCTTCTCAGTGGGTGGCCTGGGAGTGGCATTCAGTTGAGGAAGCATGTTCGGGATTTGAGGTGAGGATGGGAAAGGGATCACCTTCCTATTGCACTTGCTGGCACCCCAGTCCTATCACCTGCCCTTCGACCGAGCCTGCTTTGGGGCCAGCCAGCTGTCCTTGCAGGCTAGAGGACTCCGTGTGTTACCAGACCTTCAAAATCAGACAGGGGGCTTCAAAATTGGGCGAAGGGGGGGGGGGGCAATGGCAGACGTCCGAGCAGGCTGCAGCTGTTCTGGCTTCAGGGTGCTGCAGCAGGTCTGCCACAAAGGCTTGTGGTCTACTAGGGCCAGAAAGTCCTCCTCAGGAAAGGAGACACCATGACAGTCTCTGGGACAAGGAGTTGGCTGAAAAGCTACCTAAATTCACAAATCAACATGAGGTTTTTATTCATTTGTGTGCGTGTTTCATTTGTAAAAAGGGTTTTCTTATTTAAATGTTGCTCAGAATATTCTAGAGTTTGGGGCATGTTCTAGAATTTAGATCATGATTGATAATGGTTATGCAGAGTAGAAATTTGTCAAAAATCATCAAGTGGAAGGTGAAAATGTACACATCTAATTGTATGTAAACTAGGGGCCCGGTGCACGAAATTCGTGCATGGGCGTGGGGGATGCGGGGGGATGGTCCTTCAGCCCGACCTGCACCCTCTCTAATATGGAGTTCTTGGGGACTCGCACAATCCAGGATCTCTGGTTCTTAACCGCTAACCTGCCTGCCTGCCCTAACCACTCTGCCTGCCTGCCTGCCTGCCTGATCCCCCTAAGTGCCCTCCCCTGCCAGCCTGGTCACCCCCTATTAACTTTCTTTTTTAATGTTATCTCCTTCACACAAAATTGTATTTGACTTCCTTATTGGCTTCTTCTCACAC
>PVJC01017325.1:0-32661 GCA_004026665.1 Murina feae
CTGGTGCCCTGGTGCCCTGGTGCCACTTCCAACTGCCAGCCTAGGCAGGCCGTTGCAACAGAACCCTTTGGTTTGGTCTAGTTCCGTGGCTGTTGGCCTCCATCTTGGCTGGGTTAATTTGCATACAGCCGCTCTAATTGGCTGTTGGCCTCCATCTTGGCTGGGTTAATTTGCATACAGCCACTCTAATTGGCTGTTGGCCTCCATCTTGGCTGGGTTAATTTGCATACAGCCGCTCTGATTGGCTGGTGGTAACAGTCACATTTGCATGTTTTGCTTTTATTATAGAAGATTATTATTATTATTATTATTATTTTTAAAAGCAAAACTACAGGGACTGAGAGCAAGCAGAGGGTTGTCCCGGGTAGACCGAATAGGGGTATGAAGGAGCACTTGGGGATGAAGCTATTTTAGCTTTAGCTTTTATATTTAGGCCTGTGGTCCACTAACAGTGAAATTTTGTGTGTAGTGTGAGGTAAAGTTTGAAATGTGTATTACCCCGTCCCCCATATCCAGTTGTGCCAGAATCACTTATTGAAATTTCTCATTTCCCCATCAATTTCACTTTTGCACTTTAATAAAAAATCAGTTTACCATATGTATCTTTCTATGGGTTGTAGTTATTTTTTTAAACTCATAGGTTTGATTTTAAGTTTTTAATTTAAAAAATCTGAGTTTTCTCTCATTGCAGACTCTGCCCTTTACATCACTGCTTCATAACAGTAATAACTAGTAATAGTTATAGCAATTATTGAGCAATCATCATTGAAACTTTTACATCTAGTAGCTAATAATCTTTACTACTGCCCTGTCAAGGATATTTTATTATCTTCATTCACAGAGGAGGAAGCTGCATAAAATCAAGTAGTTTGCCCAATACTGAAGGCTGAGGGTGGCTCCCCGTGGTTATACGTGGTTACATGTGGTTACATGTGGCTCCATTCCATGCTGCAGTGGCCCATCTCCTCCAGCTCCTGGCATACAGCGAGTTCTAACAAAATTAATGTTATCAATGAACATAGTTATAGTTGTAACACTGCCTTTTGATTGTTTACCTATTTATCATTATAACCTGATCATATGCTCCTTTTTTTTTTAAGGAAAGAAAATGTGCCATTTGTTAATTGTAAAACGTTCAGTAAGGCCTGCTTCTGCTTTAAACTCTGTCCCAGGTGGAGGAATACAAAATTTAGCAAACAGGTAGATGATTAAATGAATAAACAAATACATCGACTTCAACGGGTAGATTTCATTCCCCAAATTGGTTGACTTAACTCAAAAATTTTCCCATGATTTAGAGTCCAAGTGGGAATTGCTTGCTGCCTTTTCAACTTTCTGAGTGTTGTGTGATCATCCACAGCACGGGGCTAACAAGACCTACCCTGCATACCTCTCAGGTTATTGGGAGGCCAACGTAATGCCACCCATGAAAGAACTGAGCAAAATGTGCAGAGCTAAGCAGATGCCAGAAGCTGCGACCTTGACTTTAGATTTGTTCCAGGTGTGAGGCCCAGTGTGTGACCCACTCCTATGTGTGGTTAGTAGCTTTGGTCTGGAGGTGGAGGTGGCAGGGGGTTGGAGGGCAAATCTAGGGATGGTGCACAAGGAACCACAGGGTAGAAGAGGAGTCTGGTCTGGGAAGTGACCAATTGATGGTGTGTGGGCCACTGGGGTAGGGACAGTTCATCGGCCCATCTTGGTTTGTGGTCCGCATATGATTTTGGCCATCGCAGTCCTAGATGCAGGAGCGCATCAGGTGCCTGGGTGTTGGTACTGCAATGCGCAGAGTGGCGCGAAGAGAGCCTCCAAAGGAGAGTGACCAGAGGAGACAGACAGACACTGTAAGTCCTTTGGGCTTTGGAGATGAGCACCAACTTGGTCAATATCAGCAAGTTTTGACTCCTCTCTTGATGGAGAATAATGTAAAAAGCGTTCATCTAAAGCCAAGGACACTCAAGGGGAAGGATGGTTTCTTCAACAGATGGTGTTGGGAAAACTGGACAACCACATGCAGAAAAAGGAAATTGTACCCTTGTCTTACACCATTCCCCCAAATTAACTCGAAACAAATTAAGGGCTTAAACATAAGACCTGTTACCATAAAACTCCTAGAAGGAAACAGGAAAGAGTCTCTTCTTGGACACTGATTCTGGCAATGATAGTTTTGGATATGACGACAAAAGATGAGCAACCAAAGCAAAAGCCAACGAGCAAGACTACATCAAGCTAAAAAGCTTCCACATAGCAAAAGAAACAATAAAAAATGAAATGATAACCTATGGAATAGGAGGAAGCCATAAATTGCATCATATCCCAAATATATGAAGAATGTATACCACACAATATAAAAAACACACAGTTTAATTAAAAAATGGGCAGAGGATCTGAATAGACATTTTTCCAAAGAAGACATCTACATGCCTAACAGGAACATGAAAAGATGCTCACCATCCCTAATTATCAGGAAACTGCAAATCAAAACCACAATAAGGTATCACCTCATACCTGGTAGAGTGGCTATCATAAAAAGACTAGAAATAACAAGTGTCTGTGAGGATGTGGAGAAAGGGGAACACTTATTCACTGTTGATGGGAATTTAAACTTATGTAGTCACTGCTAAAAACACTCTTAAAGGGGCTCAAAAATTCAAAATAGAACCATATGATCTGCAATTCCACTTTTGGGTACATATTTGAAGGAAATGAAATCACTGCCTTGAAGGGATCACTGCAGCCCATGTTCATTGCAGCATCCTTTGGAAACAACCTGAGTGTCCACTGAAGGATAAATTGATAAATAAGATATAATGCACATATGTGCAATGGAATACTATTCAGCCATGAGAAAGAAGAAAATCGTGACATTTGCAACAACATGGATAAACCTTAAGGACATTAGGCTAAGTGAGAGAAGCCAGACAGAGAAGGACAAATACTACAGGGCATCACTAATATGTGAAATCTGAAAGCCAACAGAGAGTAAAACAGTGGTTACTGGGTCTGGGGGATGGGCAAATTGGGGAGATGTTGGTCAAAGGGAAATTTGCATGTAGAAGAAGAATAGGTCCTGGAGACGTAATGCATAGCATACTGATGATAACCAACGATACTGCATTATGTACTCAATATTGCAAGGAGACCAGATCTTAAATGTTCTAATCACAAGAAAAATACAATAATTATGTGATGAGATAGAAGTGTTAGCTAACGCTATAGTGGCAATCATATTGCAATATAGAAATATATCAAATCAACAGGTACACCTTAAATGCACGCAATGTTGCATATCAATTATAGCTCAATATAAAAATCCATCTTAATACAGCTCAATTCCATAAGTGTGTATTGAACACCTACTATGTGCTTGGCATTCTATTAAGTACTGCAGGGACCATACAGATGGACCAGACTCCAGCGTGTCCTTTTGGAACAGGTGTGCCCCCCACCCCATTACCTGAGGCACAGAGGGACATGACTTCTAAGGAAGCATCGCCCACCAAAGGTTGCCCTCCAGTCCTCCATGAGCTCACTCAGTTGTTAGCTTCCTCTTGATCATGACTTAAACCTTATCCTCTCCCTTGACTTGCACAAGAGAGCTAGACACACTAAGCATGAGTCAGCTCAGCGTTAGCAGGCATGCTTGGGCTTTATTGAGGGTTTGTAACGTCATGGTGGAGAGGTTCTGTTCTTTAGCCCTTAGAATTTCTCTAAAACATTCCTGCTTGACGGGTTCCTCCCTAACTCTCCTCCCAGCCCCAGCCAGGAGGCTGCCCCCTCACCCTTCACCCCACTGTCCTCCTTCTTCCTCCTCTCTTCCCTCTCAGAGAGATTTCTTTCCTTCCACCTGAACCATGGATTCCAGGAGGCCCTGGGAGGCTCACTTCTCCTCCCACAGCACACTCATAAATAGCAGGTGTCCTCCTGAGCAAGCACTGGAAACCCACACATCCACAGGACTTGTTATTTTTATTGAGGTAAATGCATATAGCATTCACCACCTTAACCATTTAAAGATGTACAACGCAGGGACTTTGAGTTCATTCACAGTGCAGTGCTACCACCATCACGATTTAATTCTAGATCTTCATCACCTCCAAAGGCGGCCCATTTATCAGCCCCCCAGTTCCCCTCCATGACTTACTTTTCTCACTTAACAAGACACCATGGACACCCGTCCAGTCAAAGGACTCTTCTTTTGATGGAACTGCGTTGTGATTTCATAGTGTGCCTGTACCACAGTTAGTTAACTCACACATTTCCCCCAGTGCCCCCCTTAAACAGAGCGACTATGGTGGCTCCTGTTCCCATGGTCCTCATGCATCGCTGCTCTTAGTTTTCAAAGGTTGAGTCCTAGGTTCTCTCTCTCTCTCTCTCTCTCTCTCTCTCTCTCTCTCTCTCTCTCTCTCCTCTCCCCCTTTCTTTTCTAACTCAGGTACCTTTGTTTCCTTCTCAAGGGTCTCTTGTTGCCTCTGTAACTTGTTTCCTGACCCACGCAGCCCAGCTGGCTCACCTCTCTGTCTCTGTGACTTTCCTCCTAAGAAGCCAAGGCAGCTCTCCGAGAAGCCCACTTGACTCTCCTGCCCAGTGAACTCCTGCCTTGCTTGCTAAATACACTCACTCTTAGAGGTTGGGCCTAGAGTGAAGCTGCTTTGTCAAAGGGTGTATGTCTCCTTCAGTTTGGTAGAGAGCAACATATGACTTCCGAACAGGGATGTGCATTTTCGGGGGTATCGGATGATATTTTATTTCTTGTTCAAACTACTACATACCACTTGTATCTGTCACATCTTGTAGGTCTCCGTCTCTGTGCCAAAGCGTCACACTTGTGTATTTGAGCAGATCTGGTCTTGGGAAGGAAGCGGACAGGGAGGGTTTGCCCGTGGATAGCAGGCTCTGGGCCCTCTGAACTCTTTCCTGAAGCAGGCATGGCCGGCAGCGACCACCTGTTAATCTCATTTCATCAGCTTTAACTGTGAGGTCCTTCCTGTTCTTATGTTTTCAATAAATCTTGTATTTTTAGATTTACAGAAAAATGGTAAGGATAGTACAGAGTGTCCCCATGTATCTTGCACCCAGGTTCCCCTCCTAACATCTGTGAACAGAAGGGAGCCTTCCAGGCCTGCCTGGAATCCAGGGTTCCAGTGCGGAGCATTTGATATAATTAATGAACCGACACTGATTGGGCCCCCGTCGGCGAAATCCACGCTGTGCTCCCAATGCCCTCTCTCTGCTGAGGACCCACCCAGGGCAGCACATGGCATTTAGTCGTCGTGGCTCCTTGCTTTCCTCTTGGCTGTGATGGTCTCAGACTTCCTGAGCCTTGGATGACCTTCGTAAACTTTTTAAGAGAATATTTTTCTATCTTGACAGAAATAACATGAAGACCAGAGGTAGAGGAGGCCTGCCCGGGACAATGCGAGGAGGCTTCTTGGAGAAGGCAGTGCTGAGTGTGAAGGAGGCTGGGCACAGCAATGGGTCGGACAGGAGAGATTGTGTGAGGGGGGCGTGCAGGGGAGGATGTGGGGCGTGCACTGGGCTGGCGCCTGGGCCCCTGGCTGAGCGTGTGGGCCCAGGAAGGCTCCTCTGCAGGATGGGGTTGTTCAGGGTCTTTTAGAAGGACTCCACCCACTCTCCCAGAGCTTGCTCACCATTTTTCCTGGCACAGCAAGGGACATGGCTTGTGAGGGAGAGAAGAGACACTGCTCCCAGGCCTGAGTGGGGTGTTCTGTGGGGGGACCTCCTACATCGATGTGCCAGTCTTGCCTCTCTCAGCATCAAGAACACCGCCTGTTTCTTTCTTGTTGGCAGCGTCTTCGGGCCTGATGGAGTTAATAAGCGACAACTTTGAAACTGTATTAGAGATTACTTTAAAAAGTCATAAAAATGCACAATTTTACTAACATTATATTACAGCTGCTAAAAATAGCCCATGACCATTGGTTAGCTCAGCGCAATAGATATCCCACAGCCTAATTTAATCGCTGGCGGAGGGCCATGCAGTCCCAGACAGGATCGGGATCAAACCGGGGGCTGCTAAATATAGAAATATAAATTTGGGTTTGTTTAGAATCATTTGAAAACCGAAAGGACACATAAGCCCGTACGTAGCATGGTAGAATATTCCAGAGGCATGCTCTGAGCTCTCCCCTCGTCACCGTGCACTGGGGTCTGCTCCCCACCCAGCCCTGCTTTCAGCATCTTGGTGGAAATGTCAGATGAGCCTCATGCTTGACAGTCACAATAGACCTTTGAAGCAGTCTGGGCTGGAAATAGATCCTTCTTCCAGATGTAATACGTTCCCAGGGGCCTGTGTGACCCAGTGGTTTCAAAGATGACAGTGCAACCCTGGTGGCCCTCACGCTCTCTGACACACGTCTTTGCACCTTTTCCATACAGATGTGAGCATGAGTGTCTACATCTTCGCCTTGAAGATTCATCTGGAGTCAGGGGAATTAGGGTCCTACAGGGCATGTTGCCTGGGAAAAGGGGATAAAGAAAATGTTTCTTTGCAGCCATTGCACCCTATACATCCCTCTTGTTCCATATTTATTGCCAGAAGGTACCTCAGTGTGCAAACCCACCTACCCAGAGGCGCTTTGCTTACTTAGGTCGGATTCAAGGGTGTGCCGACCAGGTGTGGAAGGGAGACGGGGCGGCTCACTCATCTGACTGTTTGGGCCATTGCCCCTAAAACACCGAGGCAATCGGGGGAGTTAAGGGCTTTTGAGGACACACAGGGCAAGTGACCAGTGTCACCAGTGCAGCGTGCGTTCAAGTGGCTTCTGGGGCCTTGCAATCGGCCCTCTGCTGTCTCTCACATCTTGTATGACTGCTCTCCTCCCTGCCCACCGTGTGCCTAGCACGCCAGCTCTCAGACGTGCCGGATCCTCCCTCCTAGGCCTTTGCCTTCCTACCTGCCCAGGACACTCTTCCATCAGATGCTCTCATGGCCTTCGAATGTCACCTATTCAGAGAAGTCTCCCTGAAACCATCGCCAAAGCTATTATATTCCACCCCCTCCCTGCTGTACCTCTTTGATAGAACTCATTACTACCTGCTATAGATCATATATCAATCATGTCATATCATATCATATCATATCATATCATATCATATCATATCATATCATCTTCATTCATGATATACCTCCCCCACTTCAATGCTCAAGTCTTAAAGGGGCTAGAAGTATTTGTTGAATGCATACTGAGTTACACTTATGTTCATTCCTTTTGTTCTGACTACATTTACATACAGGTTCCATGAGGAATTCACACATGCATCCTTTCAGTACATTATCTACTCCCATTGTACTGTAGCCACACTGGTAAAGGGAATCCGGGCAGGCTCTGAAGGAGGCAGGCTAGACCTGGAGAGGAAGGTCATATAGAGGGAGAAACCCTTGAGCTGGCGACTCCAGAGCAAAAAGAGTCAACTTGGTAAAGCACAGGGAGAGAGCACTCAGAGACAGCAGCACATTCCCATCGTTTCTGACTGTGATGGCACATGTTCACATTCCCAAACTTGGGATAAGTCTTAGCATCTCACAACCACTTTTGGGCAGGTGGCCGTCATGCCATATTGTCATTGCTGTGCCCGCGAGAATTCCGTTGTTACGTATGATGGCGCAACTGGACATTATTTAAGAGCCAGTTGAGCTAATAACATAAGTCTTGATTGTCATCTGACAACCTTCACTGACACTTTCTGACGAGACCAAGAAAGGGCCGACATCAAAAATCTAAGAACGCATGTCCGAGGCTGGAAGACAATATTGGGGACAACAGGGGGCCATCCTAAGAAACCCAGAGTGGCCGGTACTCCTGGAGAGCGTGGCGGATGCAGATGTGTGGAGGACCTGGGTGCTGATGGGTCCGAGTGCTTCACACGAAGAGGTGTAGGAGGGCCGTGACCAGTCAACCTGGCAGGTGGTTCCAGTCTTATGCAGGCACAGGGGCAATGCACAGTTCAGTCCTGTGTCTAACAAAGCCGAAAGAACTCTTTTCATGAGGATAAAGGAACAATTCCGAATGCTAAGAAAGCCTCATGTCCATACTTACTGGCAGGGATATTTATTTCAGAAAGTTATAAAATAGTGGTTTGTTTTAGAATCAGAGAGATCTTGGATTTGAGGCAACACAGGAAAGTGAGTTGAAGATCTGAGCGAATAGCACTAGGTGACAGGGACAGGGGGTGAGAGGCATCCAGGTTCAGGGGGGCTGGGTAGGGAAGTGTGAGGCACTCTGGGAAGGGCTGGCTTCTCTGAGATTGAACTAATGGGCTGTTTTCTGCAGCATCAGTGCACTGTCATCTTGATAGCCCTCCGTACAGTCGAAGCGTAAGAATTACTTTACTACTGACACTGAGAAAAAACACATGGCGGATAGACACAACGCTGGCTCTCCAAATTACCCCAAATAAATAAATACCAGGATGTGAAAGGCACCCCCGGGGGAAATAGAGAGAAGAGAAAAGGCCCCCGTGAGTGAACATCTGTGGGCTGGGAGAGGAGGGGAGCCGTCTGCCGGAATATGTTTGGCTGTCCAGGTCATTCAGTGTTTGCGAGCAGTAAATGGAATCGTCCAAATTTGTTTTCTCATGAAAATGTCAGCTTGAGCGCTGAAAGTGAGTAATTCTTTTCTTACAGCCTGAAAAAGAGGCCCTTTTTATGCTGTTGCCCTCGGGACGAAAGCCGCTGGTTGCTCCTGTTCCATGTTTCCATTTTGCTGGAAGCCTTCAGATCTGCTTGAGTGGAGGGCTGACAGGCATTTCCAGGGGGAGGAATGAGATGCTGACCTGCTTGGTTGAAGCCAGAGCTGTCCCCCACCTGCGTGGCCTCCAGGGGGTGGGGTGGGTGCTGGCTTTTCCTCTGCCTGTTCCCAGGTGAGACCTGTGGCCCACAAATGGTCTGTGAGACATTTTAATAGGATGGCGCCTGAAGGGGATATGGCTGCATAATTCTTGTTAATAAATGCCTTGTCTGGTTACCTCATGTTAATTATTCACAAAGCAAAGACAGTGGTCAGATCTTGTTTGGGCTCAAGCCTGCTTTTGTTTAAATGCTCAGTTTGCTTCTTCTTTCATCCTTTCCTCCCCTTTCCCTTCCTCTCTCCCCTCTCCTTTACCTCCTCCCTATCCTCCTCCACCTGCTCCATGGTTCTTATTTCTCTTCCAAGACTAGAACAGAGACCAACATTTAGTTGTCTGGCTCCCAAAAGAATGACCCGTCATTGCAGCTGGAAAAGATGTTGAAAATCACAAAAGTGGGTGACTTTCTAGGAGTCTGAGTTTGCTCGGTGCCCAGTCTGCAGGATGGATGGGAAGGCCTGGGGGTGGGCTCTGCCCCTCCCTCTCTGATTCCGCCACAGTGGCTGGGTTTCTTTTCCTTTCCACGTGTGCGATTTCTGTCTCTGGTTTTGTAAGGAGAAAAGAATGTGAGCCTGAAAACAGCTTATGCCAGTCAGGCTTCTCATTTGCAGATGCGGACTCTGGCCCTGGGTGGAGAGGAACTGTTTTTGAGAAGCAGAGGTGGGGGAGGGAGAGGATCCAAGTGGAGCAGATGGATCTCTTGAAACACCTTTCTTGGGCCATGGGAGAAGGTATTGCCGAGTGGTCCCTGAAGACAACAGCACAACTGCTGCCAGTCCTGAGGGCTCTTTTGTAATTGGATGGCAACAGGTAGAGCCTGTGACAGAGACTGTAGGGCGTGTCACTTCCCACATTCACTGTAAACAAAGTTTTCTTTTCTATACTTTTGGTTTTTGGGTGAATTTCAGGGAGGGATTTATGGAAATGTACACTGGTTTTACCATATTTCCCAGGGGTGTGAATTTAATATTTAGGGTGGAGTCATACTTAGGTCTATTGATCTCGAGAAAGTTAAGTGAATCATTAGAGGTAGATAAAAATGTCCAATATATTAATTTTTTAAAGCATTGCCTCTGTTGTTTTATTGACACAGTACAAATTGCTTGAGAGTTAATATAATATTGTGGTAAGAGTCAAGAGTCTCTGGAAAGTTACTTCTTTTTTTAAAAAATAAATCTTTATTGTTCAGATTATTACAGATGTTCTTTTTTTTTTTAACCCCATAGCTCCCCTCCACCTGGTTCCCCGCTCCACCCAGTGCCCTTATCACACCACTGTCTTCATCCATAGATGTAAGATTTTTGTCCAGTCTCTTTTCATACTCCTCATACCCCCTACCCCCTGAGAGTTGTCAGTCCATTCCTTTTCTATGCCCTTACTTCTATTCTATTCACTAGTTTATTCTGTTCATCAGATATTTCTATTGACTTAATTGTTATATTCTGGTTGATAGATATTTATTTGTTGTCACTTTGTTGTTCATAATTTTTATCTTTACCTTTTTCTTCTTCTTCCTCTTCTTAAAGAATGCCCTTCAATATTTCAAATAATCCTGGTTTGGTGGTGATGAACTCCTTTAGCTTTTTCTTGTCTGTGAAGCTCTTTATCTGACCATCAATTTTACATGATAGCTTTGCTGGATAGAGTAATCTTGGTTGTAGGTTCTTGCTATTCATCACTTTGAATATTTCTTGCCACTCCCTTCTGGCCTGCATGGTTTCTGTTGAGAAATCAGCTGACAGTCATATGAGTACTCCCTTGTAGGTAATTAACTGTTTTTCTCTTGCTGCTTTTAAGATTCTCTCTTTGTCTTTTGCCCTTGGCATTTTAATTATGATGTGTCTTGGTGTGATCCTCCTTGGATTCCTTTTGTTTGGAATTCTCTGTGCTTCCTGGAATTGTAGGTCCATTTCTTTCACCAGGTAGGGGAAGTTTTCTGTCATTATGTCTTCAAATAGGTTCTCAATATCTTGCTCTCTCTATTCTTCGGGCATCCCTATAATTCTGATATTGGTACACTTGAAGTTATCCCAGAGGCTCCTTACACTATCTTCATATTTTTGGATTCTTTTTTCTTTTTGCTTTTCCAGTTGGGTGTTTTTTGCTTCTTCGTATTTCATATTTTTGACTTGATTCTTGCGATCCTTTAGTCTGCTGTTGGATCTCTGTTTATTATTCTTTATTTCAGTCAGTGTATGCTTAATTTCTGACTGGTCCTTTTCCATTTTTTTGGTATTCTCATTTAGATCCTTGAAGGTCTCACTTAGTTTCTCGGAGGTTCGCAGAAGATTCTTAAGTAGCCTTGTAACTGTGGTTTTGAACTCTATATCCACTAGTTTGCTTTCCTTCATTTCTGTCATTTGTGATCTGTTTCTTTGTCTCTGCATTTTGACAGCTTTCCTGTGTTGATAGAGTGGCTTTCTGTGCTAGGGGTTCTATAGGGCCTGGTGATTCAGCCTCCCCAATCACCTGGGGTGGACACTCTTGTTGTACGCCTTTGAAGGCTGGGTGCACAGTCTTGTTGTAGTTAAGTCTTGATTGCTATTGGTATCACTGGGAGGAAATGACCTCCAGGCCTTTCTCCTCATTGTTTGGGGTTTGGAACTTTGGGAATTCTCTGTCCTAGCTGCAGTCTGTTAGGTTAGACTGCAGGCAGACAGGTGCACAGCTTGGGTGGGGTTGTAAATTGTGTAGGGCGGGGTCTCAGTATCACTGGGGTGGAGCAAACCCATGATGGCTGCCTCTCAGCCAGCACTGTGGCCTCTCCCCATTTCGGTGTTTCCATGCCTGGGCTTCTGCGCACCTGAGTCCCTGAGTCTTGGATCTCTGCATTAGCGATCGCTGCGAACAGCTCTGCTAGAACACCACTTGTCCTCCACCCTGCCACCAGGCAGACTGCAATGAGCTCAGTGTGACCCCAGAGCTTGCAATCCCCTTCCAAGCTGCGGACCCAGGTACAGCCACCACCACCACCATTTTGCGCCACCACCACTGCTTTGCGCGCATCTGTACCTCCCTATTTTGGCACCGAGAACTTCTACTCAGTCCCAATGCACTCCTTCTCTTGCCCTCTAGTTGCAAAGCTTCTATTCTCTTGGTTCTGGAGGATGGCTGTTTAGTTTTATTGTTGTATTTTTTAATGTGGTTGTGGGAGGCTTTGCATTGAGGTATATACCTTACGCTGTCATCTTGGTTCCCTGGGATGGAAAGTTATTTCTGCTTCTTGCTAGCTGAGTGACATTGGGCAAGTCTCTTAACCTCTCTGAGTCTCCAATTTCCTCCTCTATAAAATGGTGATGATAACAATACCTTCCATATAGGGTTGCTGTGTGGATTAAATGTGTTTATGTGAAACCTTTACAACAGTGTCAGGCATGTGATTCATTGTGCTTCATGGATCTGAACATGGGTATCTCTCAACAACGCCAGACAATTATTGATCTGTATTGTTTAACTTTGTCTCTTTGCCATTCTGCTGGCCTTTTTTTAAGACTTAAAAGCATGTCTTTTATGTTTCCACTAGAGTAAGGTGACCAGATGTCCCGCTTTTGGCGGGACAGTCCCGATTTTTAACAATTTGTCCCGCGTCCCGCGGCATTTAAAAAAAGTCCTGATTACTCTTTGTAAGATTTTAAGTAATAATAAAAAAAAAGAAAGAAAAAGAAAGACCCCCCTCCCCTGGTCAATGGTGTACTGCTTTAAATCTGGTCACCTTACACTAGAGGCTCACTTCACAAAATTCATGCAAGAGTAGGCCTTCCTTCCCTGGCTGCTGGCACCAGCTTCCCCTGGCACCTGGGACCTGGACTTCCCTTGCAGCCCCAGCTTCATCTGGAAGGTCATCCAGAAGGATGTCTGGTCTAATTAGCATATTATGTTTTTATTATTATAGATTATTATAAATGTCTTTGTCTCTGGAGGGTCTTCAGAATAATTTCTTTGGTCCTATTTTTCAATTCAGTGACATTCTGATGCTCGCAGTCCAGGATGTTTTATAATCCATTTGTGATGGAGACAACTGTTGTACATGATAATGTACCCTCTTATTCTCTGTGTCAATAGTTTTGAAGTTGGACACATGGATGCTCAGCTCTACGGAATCTCCCAGAACTCTGCAGTTGGATGTGGAAATGTGACAAGGTCTTTGATGGATGTGAGTGAAGGGATGTGTGTGTACCACTTTAGCACAATGGCTATGTCTCTGCCACACTTTTTCTCCTTGTGAGCTGGTCAAACACAGCAGGTCCATACACTGTCACTGCTGTGCAATGGGATTTATTAAAAAACATAGAGAAAAGCAGTTAGACATTTCATAGCAATTCAGCACTGTCACAATATCCAAGCATGGAAACATTTTTCTGGTAATTTATTTTTTGTATTTTACAAAAGCAATGTTTCAAAAAAGGATTAGAAGAAAAATTTTCTGTCACCTGTTCCTGTGACCAGATGAGGTTAATGTCCTGAGGGATGGCTGAAAATAAGATGGAAAAAACTGATATTCCTGAATGATCACCTGGAGCAGGATTGCCTGCCCACCTGGGATGCTCACCTCAGTCATTAAGTAAGAGGGTGTAAAACCACCCTCTCCTTTAACTATTGAATTGTTGTTAGATCTCTTCCCGTGGTAGTCAAGCCTCACCCCATTGCACGTCCATCACATTTTTAATTTCAATTATTACACACTTTACTTCTAGAAATTATGATTAGTTCTTTTTCAGATATCTCTGTTTTGTTATTTTAAAAATACGTTCTCATTCTTTGGTTATATTTGCAAGCCTCAGTTGTTTTTCAACTATTTCAACATTTGTGAAAATGAAGTCTTGCTTCAGAACAGATAGGAACTTTCAAATAGAGGTGACAAATCTCCACATGCAGCTATTTATCAGGGATTTCTGAGAATTTGTTTTCAACACTTGGATTTCTTCAACGATTTGGAGGATGTAACAGGACTAAGAGGGCAAGCAGGAAAAGGTCTTAGTGAGAATGGTCTCTTTAGGAAAGTTGACACTGAGAGAGCCATCCTCTCTTCACCACCAAGAGATGCATCAGTGCTGACCCTGTCTGTCCCTTGGACGGCGAGTATCTGGGTAGATTTGGGCTAATTCATTTACACACGGTTGAAAATATGTTTTGTTTCTCTCTCCTTTTATTGGCTGCTATTGAAAATCATAAAAGTAGTGTTGACTGGTTTTCTAGGGCTTCTGTAACCAAGCCCTACCATTGGGAGCTTGAGCAACAGAAATGGGCTGCTTCAGTTCTGGGGGCTGGAAGCCAGAATTCAAGGTGGTGGCGATGCAGGTTCTTCAGGGGCTCCTGGGCGCCCAGGAGTTTCCTGGCTGTGGCTGCACCACTCCATCCTCTGCTCTATCTTCACACGGTGGTCTTCCCCCTGAGTCTTCATACATAGCTCTTCTCTCTCTCTCTCTCTCTCTCTCTCTCTCTCTCTCTCTCTCTCTCTGTGTGTGTCCACATTTTTTCCCCTCTTCTTCTGAGGACTCTGGTCCAGGATGGCCTCATCCTAATTACATCTGCAACAACCCTATTTCCAAATAAGGTCAGTTTCAGTGATGCTGGGTTAAGATTTCAACCCATCACGGGGGTGGGGGGGTGGGGAGGGGGGAGAAGGGGCAGAATTGAACCCATAACATAGGGAAAGAAAGTAAAGGGGGTGGAGTCACCAAAGGCTGAGAAACCCGCCTCCAGGTCCTGTGTCAGGCACCTGTTCCTGCCTCCACAGCTGCTCTGGGTCTTACTGGTTCAGCACATACTTCCTTCTTCAAAGATCCTGACCTCAAACCTCCTACCTGCTTCTGTGCCCCATTGTTGAAGACTCCCTCCCACTCCCTCACCCCCACATCCTGCTCATCTGCTCACCTTCCCTCCCAGCCCTCACCTTCCCCACTGGGCGTGCAGACAGTCACAGCCTGACTGACCCCCACCCCTCCACTCCCAACAGCACACGTTTTTTGCCTCTCCGGCTTTGTTCCCAGCACACACTGAGCCTCACGTGGCCAGAAGGCTCGCCCTGGCGTTTCCTTCCTCTTGACCTCCCTGGTCACACCATCTGCTGGATGTTGAGCCCGGGCCAGCTGCTTGAGGACCCTCTTCTGGGCTGGACCTGGGATCCCGGAGCCAGTGCTGGAGAGAGAAAGCTCTGCCGAGGGCTTGGGCTGCCCACAGTTCCCTTCAGGGCTACATGGCAATGCTATATGTTCCATTCGCCAGGGATTGGTGTGGGAGGGGAAGGAAGCTATGGGAGACATTGGATGGTAGGAGATCTCCGAGAGGAGTGTATGAGATTCAGATGAGGACCAGCATTCAAGCCTCCTGTCTGATTAATCCTTTGTGTTTCTGCAAAGTCATTGGCAACATGCAGGCCTATGTTAGAGAAAACAGACCAAGCTTCCAGCCCAGGGTGAGTCAGGAGCACTGACTGGCCCGCGTCAGACGGCCTTTCCCCATGGAGATGCCCCCACAAGAGGAATGCCATGCCCTGCAGGACGGTGAGGGCTGTGGGCTGAGTGCTGGGGATCTGGGACATCCACCTCTCCTTGGTTCATTTCGGTTTGCTTATCATCAAGACAAAAAGGTGAGCCAGCCACGAAAATCCCTCTGAGCCTCAACATTCTGATGATAAAAAATTAACCATAATCTTCTAACGTGCATTCATGCATTGGGTCTATCGGATATCTATATCCCAATTCAATATTTATGTGTTTTTGTTGCCGGAGAAAAGTCCGGGGACTTCTGATTTCTGTAATAACACTCACTCTACCCCAATCCAGGAGAGAAACAAATCTACAAGTTAATTACAGAAAATTAAAAAACTGTAGGAATCTGGAGACAAAAACATCAAACTTTATAAAATTCACGTCCTCATTCCTCCCCCCGCCCCCCAAATACACGAGTCTGATTTTTTTTTTTTTCTCCTCTGAACATGTTGTCCAGATCTATCCTGATCTATTCTCTCCTGGGGAATGCAGCCAAAAGCTGCTTCCTCCCGGGAAGCAATTCTTAAGATCAAACCAACATTTTTAATGATTCGATGTTGGATGAGGCATTTTGTTTGTGTGTGTGTGTGTTTTTAAACATATATTATTGATTTAGAGAGGAAGTGAGAGGGAGAGAGAGATAGAAATATCAGTGATGAGAGAAAATCATTGCTTGGTTTCCTCCTGCACGCCCTACTGGGGATCAAGCCCACACCCTGGGCATGTGCCCTTGATAGGAATCGAACCTGGGACCCTTCAGTCCAAAAGCCGACGCTCTATCCAATGAGCCAGACTGGCAAGGGCAGACAAAGCATTTTGGATGCTGTAAAAAAACCCTTCAGACGTGAGATGGTTCTCATTTGCTCTGCTTAGTGGGTTGAAATTTGGAGTCAGTTTTTTGAAGATTCTGCACAGCTGTACACGTGGGCAGGACCTTTCAGAGCAGGGTTTTTGTGCAGTCTATTCAATACGTTACAGAGTCTCTCATAAAAGAAATTATTTGCTCTAAAAAGTTATTGCATCTTGTTTAAGATACAGTATAGGTGTGCATCCACTAATAATTTGGCCAGACACTTGTGTGGCCAATTTGGGACTTGGGGAGCTAGGGGATGACTGGTTGCTGTGCACGTTCATTGGTCATGCACTTGGCTTCCATTTCTCTTCCTCTCCCTTCCAAGTGGAGCCTGAGGCTCCTTGGGGGAACCTCCCACAGGCAGTGTGTGGCTGCTCTGGGTTGTCTTGGAGCTCTAGGGCTGAGTGCTGCTTGGAGCAAGCCAGTCCGGAAAACCCCAATGCCTTTGCCTCAGCCCACAGCTCTCCTCTGCCCATGGGACTGGTGGTTCCATGGGACGTGGCTCTCTGTGAATGTGAATGAGGAAGCTCAAAGGCCCAGCTTCTGCGGCTGTGAGGGAAGCACACCTGCGGATGAACTCCATCTGAAGAAAAGGAAAAAGTGAGTGAATGCGGAGGAATCTTTCGGGGAAAGTGGGGGCAGGGAGGAACAGATAGTAAACATACACAAATAAACGTGGTTTGTATGCAAGGAAGTTAGGAAGCATCTTGGGAAGGGTAGTAGAGGGGTAAGAACCCACGTGTGATTGGAGAGGCAGGGAAGCCTGTGCTGCAGACCCGCTGTGGAAGCTGGGAACGAAGCCAAAGGGATTTCACACTGATGTGGGAGTTTCCCATGTATCTTTGCTGCAGACTTCTGCTTGCATCAGATATGCACACGTTGTGACCCCACGGCCTGATCCCCTCACTGCCTTCCTGGCCTCAGGTACCACAGACATTGTGTGTGTCTAGCTCACTTCTGCGGACTCAAGCTGGCTTGACCACAGAGGGGGATATGAAAAAAAGAGAAATGCCTCCAGATGTACCCTAGACAGTGTCTGCTGGGAGGGAGGGAGAGGCACGCTCCCCTCGCCACCTCTCCTCCTGCCAAGGAATGTGTCTGGGACAGAAGACCAGCTGTGTGCAGGGTGCTCTGGGGTCGGGCCTCTGCTGGTGCTGCTGGGGTGGAAGACACGGCTGCTGCCGGAGGTCAAGAGAAGCTGGAAAAATGATGGAATGAGGTGGGATGGCGAGGAAGTATGAAAAGAATTGGGACTATTCCTCCTTGAGAGGAGGTGGAGGTGGACCATGAACAGTAGTTTAATTTTGAGGAAGACCCTCTCTTTTCTGGGCCTCCGTTTGCTCATCTGGAGAACGAAGCAGATGAACTCTATGAGCCATATCATCACTCTCAGCCCTGAACTCTGTGATTCTAGGAATAATTCTCACATGTATGAAAAATGTTTACACATAAAGTGGTGGCTGTTTCCGACTTCATTGCAAGAAAAGAAAATATGAGCTCCAAGGTGAAGATTCTAGACCTTGGAGTTGCTTCGGCCACAGGAGAAAACAATGGCATTTATTACAGAACTAGAGGCCCTGTGCTCAAATTCGTGCATGGGTGGGGTCCCTCAACCTGCCTGGCGATCGGGGCTGTTCAGGGCCGACCAGGGCCAGCAGGGGGAGGGAGGGATCATGGGAGGTTGGCTGGCCATAGAAGGTTGGCTATGGGAGCACACTGACCACCAGAGGCAGCTCTTGCATTGAGCAGTGCACATCATAGCAACCAGTTGATCAGTCATTTGGTTGTCCAGCCATTTGGTCACTTAGACTTTTATATATATAGAAGACTAGAGGCCCAGTGCATGAATTAGTGCACAGGTAGGGACCTATCGGGGCTGGCCAGCTGGGGAGAGGGACCTTAGGAGGTTGGCCAGCTGTGGAGGTAAGCTGTGGGGGCACACTGACAACCAGGAGGCAGCTCCTGCATTGAGCATCTGTCCTGTGGTGGTCAGTGCACATCATAGCGACCAGTTGACCGGTCGTTTGGTTGTCCGGTTGTTCAGTCACTTAGGCTTTTATATATATAGATAATCCCAAGAACCCACTCCCTAAGAATGTGAATTTGAATTGCATGGAGATGAGTATGTTAGCAGGTAAATACCTTGTCCCAAGGTCTTAAGCATAGCTTCTTTCACATGCTCACTGTGCATTGTTAACATTGTAATAGTGAATACCCTTAAAAGAGGGGGCGACTTTCAAGCTGAGCAAGTGGGGTTCATTATGCTGGGAAGAGCAAAGAGCAGAATTTGGGAGAATTAGGTAACTTGTTTTTTGTTAATCCTCACCTGAGGGTATTTTTTTCATTACTTTTTAGAGAGAGTGGAAGGGGAGGGGAGAGACAGAGAGAGAGAGAGAGAAACATCGATGTGAGAGAGACACATCGATTGGTTGCCTTCTGCTGGGCCCGACCAGTGTCAGGGATCAAGCCTGCAACTGAGGTACATGCCCTTGACCAGAATCGAATCCAGGACCCTTCAGTCCACAGTCTGACGCTCTAGCCACTGAGCTAAGCAGGCTAAGGCTGGGTAACTTTGTGTGCATGTGTGTGTGTGTGTGTTTAGTAAGACAACGCTCTAAGTTGTAGGAGTGTGGTAGAAAGTGTAATGGCTTCCCAAGATGTTCAGGTCTTTACCCCAGGTGCCTGCAAATCTTAATGTGGCTAAAGAGATTGTGTGGATGGGTCCCTTCACGGACTCTGTGATGAGGAGTTTAATGACTAAGGTGAGCCCAATGCAATGACCAGGGCCCTTAAAAGATGGCTGTCAGAGGTGCTCTGACATGATCTGAGAGCCAGGTTTTGAGGCCTCAGATCACAGGTGATGGAGCTTCCAGAGTCTGCGCCCTGAGGAGAGCGAAGCATGGTGACCACATGGGTCTCTGTGGGGCGACACCACGGGTTTTTAGATAAATTTGTTACCACAGCACAACGCCACTTGTCCAGACGAATTCCGCGGATACCTGGCGTGGTGTTTTTCAGGTTCTAATAATTCTTTTTTTTTCACTGAAATTTTCCACATTTTTTTTTCCTTTCCTTTAAAACACATTTATGTGCTTATCCTAGGAAGAGAACTGTAACAGGAGTGAAGACACACTCCCTGAAAGAAAAACACCCCCACAAAGGGAGTGGTCTAATGGGTCCCGTGTCTGGTAGTCTGGGGAGGGTGGGTGGAGACTGACAGGTTTCGGGGGTCAGGGCCGTAGGGAGTGATGCCAGGCAGCGTGCATTCGCCCTAAAGGGCAGCACTCCTGGTCAGTGGCCCTTCCTCCTTTTAGCAGTGTGTGCTCCTGCTCTGGGCAAACAGGAGGGACCCCTGACACCCAGCCTGGTCTCGCAGCCAGAGCTGCTGGTCCTTTGGGGTGTGGGGGTGAGGGGGAGGAGGGACAGGCCGTGGCAGCACACATCTGCCTCTGGATCCTGGCTTCCCTTTGCAAGTGCCGTGTGAGGAAAGCCCCTTCCCCTCACCACTGCCCTACGCACTCCTCCCTTCACCTCCCTGTGCTCAGGGCAGTGACTTGGTCCACGGGGACAGCTTCCTTCCTGTCCTTCCAAGCTCTCTGAGTGTCCTTGTCTGTTGTGATGGCTCTGACTCCTTCAATTCAATTCCAGACCTTCCGGGGCAGCCCCTCCATCCTCCATGCTCCAAGCTGCTCTGGCCCAGTCGCTATTTGGCATGCCTGATGGTGAAAGGCTGCTCTCTGAGTTCCAGAAGGACAGCGAGCTAATCAGTGTAGCTCACCTTTGTCATCACGGTGCTTGCTGATAGGGGCAGGGGTTCTCAGCGCGGCTGAGGGCAGAATCCCTGAGAGACTTAGCAACAACACCAAAACCAAATCAACAGCTCCATCTCAATTCAAAGAAATCAGCTCCTCCTTCCCTTCCTTTCCCTCCCTTCCTTCCTTCCTTCCTTCCTTCCTTCCTTCCTTCCTTCCTTCCTTCCTTCCTTTCTTCCTTCCTTCCTTCCTTCCTTCTTCCCTCCCTTCCTTCCTTCCTTCCTTCCTTCCTTCCTTCCTTCCTTCCTTCCTTCCTTCCTTCCTTCCTCCTTCTCTTCCTTTCATTTTTCCTTCTTTATTTATTCATGTTTGGAGCTGGGTATTTGCAGTCGGTGAATCATGGATGGATCAACATTGAATTAATAATTATCTATTGAGCACCACCATTGTGCACGTGCTGTTTTGGAGCTGGGCACATGGCCATGACAGGGACAGAGCAAGCCCCCACGGCAGAGGTGCATTCTGGGTGAGCGTGAGGGCAGACAGCAGGTGAGCCATGAAGAAGCAGAGCCATTTCCGAGAGTGAAACATGCTGTGTGTGTTGGAGAGAGACTGAGGTGTATTGCTAACTTAATGCAGATGCTTCTGGAAGGCTCACTGGTCCTCAGAGGGCCTGCAGTAACCATCAGGAACTGTCTGGAGCAGAGAGGTCAAGGCTGAGGGAACTGGGAGTCAGCGGTCCCCAGACAGCAATCTGTTTGACATATTTCAGGAGCAGAAAATAAGGCCACCGAGGCTGGAGGAATCAGCTAAGTGCCGAAAACCAAGCTGGAGAAAGAAACCGTGGGTGTATTTTTAGGGGCAGGCTCGCTGGGAGAAGTCATTCGCTTTGATGGCAGTGGTTCTCCCCTCTAGTCTTGGAAGCAGACCTCCTGCTCCCCTGCGCTGGCTTGTCTGCAGCCGGAGCAGTGGGCCTGCACGAGGACTCCTCCAGGGCCCTGCACTTCCCGGGTTCTGCCGGGCTCACTGCCCAGGGGGGCCTGGAGCGTGCTCTCTGCCAGGATCCTCCAGCCTGGAGAAGCCCGGGCATCTCTCCTCGTAAGAAGCCTGGGCCGTGGGGCAGGTTGATGCTGCATCGGGCGGGTGGGAAGGATGAAATGGGATAATGCAGGTCGGCTGGGAGCTGCATCCCTGCAGCTGGCACCCAGAACGTGACAGTGAAGGCTCGTTCCACCCTCCCCCTGAGTGAAGGGCTGAGAAAAGACACTTCCCATCCCCAACCAGGGCCGAGTGAAAGCGATGAAATCGAATAGAGGGACGAGCAACGTGTAACTATGATGACTTGCAAACCTGAGGACTGGCTTCTTCCCACCAAAGAGAACGGAAAACGCTGTCCTTATCTGACTCCCAGAATAGCTGCTCCCAGCTTCTCTCTCACGGTAATCTCTTCCCAGATGCGGGCCAGGCCCTCACCGGGCCCTGTGCCTCCTTAGCAGCGCCCAGCGCCTCCAGCTCTGCCAACCAGCGGCTCCTGTCCCAGGAAGGGTGCCCTTTCCTGAAAGTTCTCCCGAGGTGACACTGGGCCCGTTTTTTTGGACACACATGGGATCTGTGGATTCTGCATGTTGCCCCCTGGAGTGAATAGTGAATACTTCTCCCCAGTTGAGTATTTTCCTGCCTCCAGTTAAAATTATTTTTAGGGGCGCGTTGCCCGGAGCGAGTGGAATTCCAACAGTATCTTCGCTTAGTTTGTTGCTCTGGGTCTCACTTTGCCAAACCACAGTCCGCTGCCCTCAAGCTGTGAAATGTCCAGACACCACCCCCTCCCCAGCTGCTGAGCCCAATGCTGGGTGATGGCCGTTAGTGTCTGCTGCTGTATGACGTCTTCTTGCTGCATGTGGTCATTTGTCTGTGCAGACGTCAGCCACTGCTTGTCACACAGGCGAGTGAGCTGGGCCGCCGTGTGGTGGGTGAGCCCTGGGTGTGGGGTCTGACACCAGACTGAGAGCGTGTCTCTGCCACTCACCACATCCCTTCCACTTCTTGGGACTGGAGAGAGGACCCCATCAACCTCAGTTGAATCAAGACCAAATTCTGAGCCATGCAAACTCGAAGCGTGTTGGGAATAGTAGGTGTTCTTGGCCACAGGGAAGTCAGTGCGAGAAGGTTCTTAGCACTTGGTTCTAGCAGCTCCAAGGAGTCAGAAAGGAGAAACTTGGAGAGTTCCAGGCTTGAGTTGGTGAAAGGGGATGGAGAGGAGGCAGCAGAGACTTTGAAATCCTTCCGACATCTCTGTCTGGGAGGGTGAGTAGAGGGGGCCTGCCATGTGGGCTGGCCAGGAGCACTACCCTCTCCTTCCCCCTCCTCTCTCAGAAACTGCTTCTGCCCTGCCCAGAGCCAGGCGCCCTGGGAGTCCGAAGGGTCTCAGACAGGGGGACTGGCCTCCTCCCGAATGCCTCCATCCTTCTGTGTCCATGGAGGAAATGATTGACAGGAAAATGGAGTTTAGACCATCTTAGCTGAGTGCATCTAGATTTCTGTGTTCAGAGAAAACAAGGGCAAATGACAGCATCACTGTGGAGAGTGGCCGGACCCTGAGACGTCATGAACCTTTTCGGCTCCTCATCTGACAGAGATGTGGCCCTCTCCGGGCTGTCCTGAAAAGGAAAGGTGGCCTGGGTGAGAGGGTAGTTGGCCTGGACTGTGGGCCGGAGAAACGTGGCAGAAGAATCACGTCCTTCAGAATTTCAGCCTCCAGTTTGCAAATAAGGCAGCGGAAGCCATTTGTCCAAGTTCATGTAAATGGTGAGTGACAAAGGTCCTGGGCCAGTGCTCATGGGAAATGGGAGGAAGGAAAGAAGCTTCTGTCCCCTTCACAGCTAAGGCTGGGACAGCGACAGAAACACAGCTGGGTCTCCGGGCCTCAGGAGGTCGGGCTGGCAGGTAAAATGCAGGACACCGAGTTCACCTTGGGTGGCAGATAAACGAGAAGAAATGCTTAGTGTAAGTACTGGTATATTCCAAACCTGTGTTTTGGGACATACTTAGGCTAGACATGTACTCACCGTAGATCTGAAATTCTACATTGACATTTGCTAAGCCTGACAACCCTCCAAAGGGAGATGTGCACACTGATCATGTTTGTCAGGCGCAGAGGCAGGCCTGAGAGCTTGCTGGGAGTTCTTAGGATGTAGCTACACCCGCGGCAGGGCCAAGTCTCGCCACGAAACCAGCACAGTCCCATCGCTTCTTCACCGCCAGATGCTCGCTCGCCACGGTAGACACAATACTGAGAGGTTTGGCAGATCTGCTCGCTGTGTCCTGTGGAAGTCTGGCATCTGGCATCTGCTGCTCTCGAGTTCATCGTGTCCTGGAACCGGATCTCCAGCTTAGTTCTCGGATCTACACTGACCCCGTGCCCCTCTCCCCTCCTTCTCCAGCGGGGCCCAGCACTGGCTACCAGCATTTTCAAGGATTCGGCCGCAGACTGGACGTGCTTGGCATTGTGTTCATTTTTTGGCCCGAGACGCTCGTGTACATACAGTTGTTTTACTTCAGTCTGCTGATAAAGCTCAGACTCTGCAGACTTCTTTTTCCTGCTCTCTGTTATGCAGGAAGCCCAGCGAGAGAATCAGGTTTTTTTGTTCCCTCTCAGAGAACAGTGAACGGACATAAATCCTGCCCGTGGAATCACACGCTGACCCCGTTAAGGAGATGGATGGAGAACAGTGCTTTCGAGCCGCTCTGAGGCCCGGAGCAGGTTAGGGCTTCTTCCGAGAAAAGGCGCATTCACTGATTTGATTATTCATTCCTTCAACCCACTTCACTGGCCTTGCGTGGCGCAGGGAGAGGTGAGCAGCCGAGGGACGCAGCGACGAGAGACTTCGCCGCTCTGGTCAGCCTGCCTGGGTCTTGGCTCTGCTGCCCAATCGTTGAGCAGGTTTGGAAAAGTTGCTTTGTGTCTCTGCCACTCCGTTTCCTCCCCTGCAAAACAGGATTCCTACCAGTGCTGACTTCACAGGGTTGTTGTGACAATGCGATGAGGATTCCTGTAACTGCTGGAGAACAACGCCTGACCTTTAGTGAGTCCTTCATAAATGTGAGCTCTCACAGTGGATGTGCTTTGATTCTGGGAAGGGCAGGTCCTGTCTCTGGAAGTAAAATGCAGAGTTATTGTTTGGCGGAATGGTTTCTGAGTCACGGCTGGGGAGCCTCGTCCTGTGCCTCGAAGCTGTCATGATCATCTCGCTCCCCTGGCCAGCACTTGGTCTAGCAATTGGCCATGGTTCAGCATCCTGGCTAATGAGGTACAAATAAATACCTTCTTGCTGAGACTTCTGGGAAATCTTGTTTTCCTGATTAAAAACAAGAGAGAGGATGACCTTTTGGCCTGGAACGTGATTACGATGCTTGGAGGTGCAGCAGCCATTTTGAGACCCTGAGGTCACAGCACAAGGACAAAGGACAACACGCTAAGGGTAATAAAAAAGAAAGAACCCAGGTCTCTAAGGGTATATTCAAGTAACTCCATCTCATCACCTACTTCTAGACTTTTCAGTAAGTGAGAAAAATAAACAGTTTTTAAGCCACAGTAGTCACCATTTTCTATCACTGGCAGCTAAATGGATTTTTCATCGATACAGCCATTTTAACAAAAATGCAGTCTCTGTTTTCAAGTAAATCATAGCCAGATGCAGAAAAAAAATATAATGTATCCTTGTACAATAAGATGAATAAGCAAAAAGGTGAGCTGCTTGTGCACACAGGACAGGAGCAACTAGTGGGGGATAAGGTATCTTATCTATCTATATATAAAAGCCTAATATGCAAAGTGTCCCCTTGGGAGTTTGACAGACCATCTGGGGGCTGGTGTGGAATGAAGGGAGGCCCCAGCCGGCAAATTTCATGCACTGGGCCTCTAGTTGGATTATAATGACAGCTCTGCCCTCTACAGCAGACTCTTGGTCCCCATGCACACCTGTTGTGAATCCCCTGGTACCCAGCCAGAACACCCTTCCATAAAAAGGAGGATAGTCCCCTACATAATGACAGACGATGATCATGCAACCTTTTTGCTTCCCAGGCGGAGGCTGAGGCAGCTCGATCTCCCTCCTGTCCTGCTCTCAGAATGTTGACCTTTATGTGTGGTCTGGATTTTGCTGCTTCACTCCTTTATCACTTGTACTGAAACCAGCCTATCTGCTGACTGTTCCTGACATAACAAGAAATAGATAGCTGGTCTCTGCCTCCGTTTAGGATACAGAGCTCCTAAATCCCTTGGAATTTTCTGGGGGTGTCTTTGCTTCCAATGAGGTGATTCCCAGTGAACTCCTGAATATCTTCAGGATGGTGACTGGTCCCCAGAGAGACCAAACCACGAGTTTCAGGCCACCTCCAGTCCTCCAGGGAAGGAAGAGGATCGAGAGTCAGTTCATAACTGATCATGCCTTCATGGTGAAACCTCCAAAAACATCCCTAAACAAGGGCCCAGAGAGCTTCTGGGCTGTGTACACATCCAAGTGCTATGGCCCAACCTTATGGGGCAGAAATATCTGCACTCGGACCCTCCCAGACCTCACCTTGGGCACCCTTTCACCCCACTGGACACCTGTTCATCTAGTTAAATGGGAGTGTCTCCCAGAGTTCTCTGAGCCATTCTAGCAAATTATCAAGCCTGTGGAGGGAGTCCTGGGAACCCTGATTTATAGCCGGATGGCTGAAAGTTGAAGTGGCACCCTGGGCCTCGAAGTGAGGGCAGTCTTGGGGAACCAAGCCCTGAAACTTTGGGGTCCGCTTGGACTCTGAGTAATGTCAGAATTGAATTGGCTGGCTGGGCACCCAGTGGTGTCTGGAGAGAATTGGTCAGTGAGGGGAAGTCCCTCACTCATTCGGCATTGGGTGTTATGAGTAGAGAAGAGAAAGGACACAGGTTTTTCAGGTTTCCATTCTTATTTATTTGTAACCTGCTAACTGCATCCCACTACCTTGCTGAGGAGCCATCTGTTTTTGGATTGGTTGACTATGGAGGACAAAAGAATTGTAGACAGGAAAAGAATGGGCTGGAGGCTGAGCCATCACACAAAGTCTGCTGGTGTCAGGGCTGGGAGAGGACACGTCCAGGAGAGGAGGAACAGGCTGCTTCTGGTGAGGGTGGAGTGGCCTAGGGGGCAGCAGCTTCGAGTGCCAGCGAGGAGCTCAGCATGGGGGTGAGGGGCACCTGGCCCCAGAGAGCCATCTGGGTTCCTGAAACAAGAATGTGGGATTGAGGGAGATCCTCTTGGCAGACGTGGGCAGGCGAGGTGGAAATAGTACTGAGAAAAGATTTGCAGTCAGGGAAAGAAGAATCTTCAAAACCATTTTAGGGGGTTAATTGGCTCCTTAAAGTCTGAAGTGGACACGGGGCAACTGAGTCAGTCTGGACTCCACTTTGCTGGCTTCAACCTAAGTCTTGCTGACAGAATTCATCAGTGAGTTTCTGCTCAAAGAGCAGATTGAAAAGTGTAACCCTCAGCCAGGTAATGTCTTCGCAGCAGAATTTATTTTCTCTTCAACCTAGAAGTGGTTTCTGTATCTTAGAGGACACTGTCTGGGAGAGGGTTTCTCTCGGCTGCGTTGGCCTGTCTCTATTAAGAGACAATCAATTCAAATAAAAAAGTTAGAGCCCTGCCGGGTAGCTCAGTTGGTTAGAATGTCATCCGTACACTAAAAGGTTGAGGGGTGAATCCAGGTCAGAGCACATATCCAGGTTTTGGGTTGGATCACTGGTTGGGTAGGTACAGGTGGCAACTGTCTGATTTCTCTTTCTCTCTCTCTCTCTCTTCAAATCAATAAAAACATATCCTCAGGTGAGGATAAAAACAGTTAAAGATGTTAGATAGTATGACAGTTTGTATAAGAAATTTTAAACTGATTTAGAGCATTACATGTATTAATTCTGGGAGGTTGGTACTATTGCGAGCCCCAGTTTACAGATGAGAAGGCCGAGGCTCAGTGGGGTTAGGATCACAGGTTAGGGAAGTATCACGCAGCTGCTGAGTGGGGGGTAGCATCTGGACCCCAGCTGTAGCACCTGGGGTCTTAAGCACTACAAGCATGTCAAACTCAAAGGCTAACACAGGCCAAATAAACAGGGCATGTGGCCCTCAAGCCGTGAGTTTGACATGCTTGCACTACACTGTGCTGCTTCTCACATTTTAGGTCAAATGGCTGGAGTTGTAGGACCAAGTCCCCAGGCCACATGACAGCCAATTTATAGTCTGGATATTGCATAGAGATGAAATGGAACATTCAGTGGAAAATGTCTGTCCTCTTCCCCTGCGGTTACTGGCACAGTGCCAGATTTCAGCCCCGAGTTCCTACTGAGGGGGTCTGCTCTGGAGAAGTGACCTGGAGCCTGAGGGTTGCCATGTCCTGGGCAGGGGCTGGGAAGAGGGAGGGGGGCCTACTAGGAGTGCCTGGAGCCTAGAGGGAAGACTGTAACACTCCCTTAAACCAACAAGCATGGAGGAGAGGCAAAACCCCAGAAGGAACATCATAACATTTATGAGAATTTTCTAAAACAGTAGAAGGTATGTTATGATCTGACTGACACTTAAGCTTTCTGCCTGTAAATGTCAGTTATGTCTCAAAAACACTGATTTTTACATTCAAATAAGCTTTGAAATTTTTAGAGTCAAGAGGATTGTTTTATGAGAGACAAGGGAATATGCTGTAGCTATGAGGGAAGGGATGGTTAATGCTCATTGCAGGGCAGTTCAGGGCCTGTGGCCAAGGCCAGCCTGAGGATGCACATGACCTCCTGTGAAAGGCCCAGAGATCCCATTGGATATGGAGCCAGTCTCGGTCAGGCAGGTTAGTGCCAACTAAGTGAGGATGAACTGCAGGGGAAAGTCAGGTTTACTCGGGGAGCACTCTGACGCCATTAGGGCTATGCACACACCTGGGAGGAAGGGCCTGGTGCTTTAAGTGACACTCAGAGGACCCAGAAGTCCTTGTTCACTGTGCCCAGAGCTTGTGGCCATTGTCAATGTGGGCGAAGAATCAACAGAGGGTTGGAAGGCTTTTGTTAATGAAATAAGTAGCTTCATTCAAAATCTACACCCACAGGGCTGTGTACAGATTCCTTTCATTGCTGCTTAAGAAAGAAAAATTGGGTGGAAAGAAGACCCAGAGGACATCTACATGGTCAGGAGGACAGAGCAAGGGGGCTCGGGGCTCCCAGCTTGAAGTCAGGCTGAACTGGCCCCAACTCTTCGACGATGAGCAGGTTCAAAATCAGTAAATTCACCCAAAGCAGGAACCACTCCCATCTACTTCCCCAGAGCCAGCGCGGCAGGCGTGGGCTCTGTTCCACGGATTTAAATGAAATCAGCAGCGGGCCCTCCTGCCTTTGTGGCAAGACATTCGTCTTAGCCAGAGCGGAGGTCTCACCTCCCTCCTCTTGTGCCTTCACCGCAGGCTTCCGAGGCCCCTCGGGGAGCGGTGTTGGCCAGGTCGCCATGGATTCTGGTTTTCCCTGGCTACTGGTGAGATGCTCAGTATTTGATGGTTCTGTATGTTTCCGAGAATCCCTGCTGTGCAGACGTCAGCTCCTCAGCCTGCACCAGGCAGCTGTTTGGAGCAAGGCAGGTGGTCTTCGCACACTCCTAAGCTACATGCTCCTCTGAGCATTGGTCTGAGGGTGATAAGCTATACTAAAAAAAAACTCACATTTTTAAAAAGAGAGGAATTCACAGCTACCAAAGAAGCATAAAGTGAGTGTGTTTCAAGTGTTTTATTGATCTCACTAATGAATGGAGGAACCAGTAAGAGGATAGATAGAATCAGTTCAAAGGAGACTAGGAAGAGCACATGAGTGTTAGCCCGGAGAAATATGGAAGGGAGTGTATAATAGGAGCAAGACTGGCCATAACCACAGATGATGATCAACTGCATCTATGCAGACACCATCCCTGGTGTTTCTAAGGTCGAGTCACGTCCATCACATACCGAGCTGGACAAGGACCAACTAGCTCAGAAAGATCGCCTAGTGTTTGATGGAAAGGACACGCATGGAGCTTTTCCCGCTCATCGCAAAGTCTTTCACAGTTTTTCCTGACTGCTGACTACGTCACGACGTGGGATTCAGGCAGAAATTGAGCAACTAGGTAATTCTCAGTGACTGAAGTCTGTGGCTGTAATAAACGTGATCAGATGGTTAAGGAGGGCGCCAGGAACAGGTGTGTGCACAGGGGTGTGATATAGAGGGAATCTTATCAGAGGAGCCTTTGGGGGCAGAAAATGTGATGAGAAAGCTGCAGTCCTTTACCTGGGGGCAAGTAAGATGTCAATTTGATGTGAGAGGATCAGGAATCCTACAATTTTCGTGGGACAATTTCAGATTTGCCTTGATAAGAACTTGCCAAGGAGGAAAAGCAAAAAAACAACACTCGGTAGAGTAGTTAGGTGTTGGGTTCCCAAACGGGTGCTGATTTCTGTCCGATTTCCTCAAATTTTCATTCTTTAATGCTGCTTGCATTTGTTTATCCCTCCTGGTATCTCGCCCTCTTCCCACCACCCTCGTCTCTCCTGATGTCTAGTGTGCTCACCTTCACCCTCATCCCTCCTGCTGTCTAGTGTGCTCACCTCCACCCTCGCCCCTCCTGGTGTCTAGTGTGCTCACCTCCAACCTTGTCCCTCCTGCTGTCTAGTGTGCTCACCTTCACCCTCCTCCCTCCTGGTGCCAGCCCCCTTCCTGCACCCTATTTGCTCCTATGGATCAGTTTCTTAGAGAACAGTCACACCTCGAGGATCTCACGAACAGCTAAGTCATGGCTTATAAAAAAGTGCTCGAAATCTCCCCATGTCCACAGAAATGATTGTAAGTATTTCCCCTTGAACATTTTATTTATGCTTTTAATTTTGAAATAATTTTAGATTTGCCAGATGTTTGTGAAAATAGTACAGACAGTTCCTGTGTACAGCTCACCCAGTTTCTTGCATTTATCTGATATATTTGTCAAAACTAAGAAACATTGCTGATAACTGAACTCCAGACTTTATTTAGATTTCAGCTATTTTCCCACTAATGTTCTCTTTCTATTCCAGGATCCGATTCGGGTTCCACACTGCGGTCGGTTTCCACGTCCCCACAGGCTCCTGTGGTCCACAATTCCTCAGTCATGCCTTGTTTTATTGACTGACAGTTTGAAGAGCTACTGTCTCTCTTGTTGAATTTCCCCCATTGGGGATTGTCAGATGGCTTCCCGTGACTTGATTGTGTTTATGGAATTCTGGAAAGAAAACCATGGGTATGAAGCAGCCTCCTCATCACACCATATGGAGGGAACATGATGTCACGGGTGGAGCCGGGGGAACCTTCCTCACCTGGCTCAGGTGTTTCCCCAGGTTCCTCCACTGTAAAGTCGCTACCTTCCCTTTTCTTCTTTATTTTTTTTTGTAATTAAATCACAATATGATTTGTAATTTCCACCTCCACTCTCTGGAATGGGTTAGACAATTGCTTTTTTTCTTTTTTTTTTTTTTCCCATGAAAAGTTCTAAAGACCCCACTAATAAAAGCATCTGAGCCTAAAATCTCTCTGGAAATAATTAAATAAAATTTCCCCCCGAATTTCTCTGCTTATTTATTAAAGTTGTCTACATCTTCTAATGTCTGAATTTTGGGTGGTTAAAAAAAGTAAAAGGATCAATTTTATTGAGATTTTGAAATGGATTAGGCAGTGTTTCTGTTTTTGTACATTTGAAACTTTTTTTTTTCCTGATTTTTAATCCAGATGTGCGTTTTCTTTACATGAGCAGAACAGAAATGCTCCATGTTTGGTTTCAGGCTGTTTCACGTGTGGAGGAAGTGGGAGGACACTCCTGATTTGCTGAGCCTCACGTGTAAAGGCCCAGACCTGGCAATGAATGAGGTGCACACTGAAATAGCGAGGTAGAGACTTCCGAGAGCAAAGCACCCTGGGGCCCAGGGGCCGATCCCGGCACATGCACCAAATCTAGGAAATGGTGAGCCATTGACGCATAAAGACTAGTTTATCCTCACTTTCCTTAGAGCAAGCATGTCAAACTCCCGGCCCGTGGGCCGAATGCAGCCCACAATGAGTATTTTTGTGGCCCGGCCAATATAACGGTATGTAAGAAACGTTTTAATAAAAATTTCTTAACTTAATTTTTACAATATCCTGTTATACATAATTATTAATAACGAATATAAGGATAGCTAATGACTGATAACTATAATCATGTCACATTCATTTCCCTTACTCGCCTTACACGCAGGCGTACCACTTCTCTCCACTAATACCAGCAGCGAATATTTTAGCAGCGGACTGCCACGTTCTTAGTCTTGTACTGACTTGTTTGGTGTGCACAACAGGAAATATTTCCCTTTCGGAGGACAAGAAAAATGGGCATATTTGTGTTACGTTCATTAATTTGTGCAGTTATTCAGTGTCTGGCATGTTAATGTTCAAGAAAAAATATTAATTTTTATTAAAATGTTCTATTATTTTATGTTAACGATGGCTCATTTATTTCAGCCCTTTGTATTCAGCAGGTCTCTATCGAAATACATCTATATTTCTATGAACATTGAGGCTTTTGTCTTTTTGTGGCCCACATAAACTTACACCTTGTTTATTTGGCCCGTGCTAGCCTTTGAGTTTAACAGGCTTGGCTAGAGGCTCTTTTTGTCAGGTGTTTGGCTTGAGAGTGGACAGGGAACGTCACACCCTGGAGAGAGCGCAGGATATGCCTCCCCCACCCTCTCCCACCCAAACTATTTTCTGCTACATCGCACAAGGCCTGGCTATGCCAGCCACACAGGACTTCTCACCCGTGTGAGAATCAGTGCCATTTGGCATCAGAGACTAGTGGGAGTAAGCAGTTTTGGAAGTTTGGGGCAGGAAAAGTCATAGAATGTCATCCCCTGTGTGGGACCTCTGGCTCAAAGCTATCTCCCACTCCCCTGACTTTAAGACTATGAAAGACTATATAGTGGTTAGTTAAGCAAGACAAAATACATCTTCCAAGAGCGCAGGAAGTCAATGGGGACTCCTGGGAGTGCCCGTTCCCAATGCCACACGGCCTTCTTTTTGACCACACAGACCTGGAGGCCATAGAGAGTCAGAGACAAGTTTGAAAGCACTGAATCCAGGAGATTTTCACAGCCCAGCATCTCTGCTGTGGCTGTGGTGGGCGGGCGGGTGCTCAGGGCCTGTCCTGGTCAGGTCTCTCGTGCCCGAAGGGACCCGAGAAGCCCCCAGGAGCCCTGGACCAGCCCCTGGGAAAACAGCGCACCTCGGAGGAGGGGCTGTTTCTCCTCTGTCTACTGAGAAGGCTGGGCTTGGAGTTGGAGGCCAAGGCTGGGACACTTGCCAGTCCGTATACACACTGTCTATCCTCAGGGATGTGCTTGAATCCAGGCTGAAAGGAGATTCCCTCTTTTGGTCCCTGTGTGTGTATCTTGAGCAGGATCCACATTCTTGGCAGGTCAACTGTGCAATGTGCTTGGCATTGGTGGGAAGGGCTGCTCTGGGATCCTGCAGGGTTGCTGTTAGTGTCTGTCCGTGGTCCTGAGGGGCTGGCTTGAACGTGGCCCTGGTGTGTGCAGGCTGTTGGCTTTCTCTCCGACACTGGTGGAGGAGAAGCTGACACGAGGAGGAGAGGCTTACACTGAGGAGGAGAGGCTGACACTGATG
>PVJC01017326.1:0-32660 GCA_004026665.1 Murina feae
TTTTTTTTTTCCAATTAGTACTAGCCTGCCTTGACTACATATTCCAGAAAAACTGACTATTGTTAGGATAAGACAATTATGATTGTAATAACCCTTTTAAAAGAAATGTCAGCTGCTCCTGTTTCGTGTTTCACATAATAAAGCTAGGTCCTATTTCAGCATGATGTTTTCAGGAGCCAGTATATATTTTTCTTTTCCTACATGAATCTTTCATCCTTTTACTGACATTTATTCTTTTTATGCAATTATCCTAAAAGGAAAGCACTGGCCAGGCAAATGGGTTGTTGTCTGTCTCTGAAGAGACATTCATATCTTGTTGCTTAGCTTTCGAGCCCTGTGATCAGGAGCCCTCAGGCCCATTTTTAAGGAGGTTTCAGGCTAGTTGAGCTTTGCTGTCTCCCAAAATGTCCAAAATGAGATTACATGATGGGCAAGATCAATTTACTAAAAAGTACTTAAGCAATAAATCTGGAGCTTTTTTGTCCAGTCACTGTTTCCTTCGAGCTCTGTGGCAGAAAATTAAGCCACAAGAGCTTTGACAAATTAGATATTACTACATCTAATTGTGTATGTTTAAGCTTATCACCCTGAATCACGGCATTGTAGCTGACTCTCATGCCAACAAGGCCTTCGCTTAATCAGTGCAGTGCCATTTAACAGCGATTAATCACCCAACTAAAATGTCATATTAAGGTCACAGAAACTTGAAAGCTAAAAAGAGAGAACATTAAAGTGAGCTGATACATAAGAGGAAAGAGCACACTGTGCCCAGGGAAGTTCTGAGCGCTTTGCTTTGTTAAATGATCGTGGACCATATAATGAGAAGGCAAGCTTAACTTTCAACTGAGATCAGAAAACATTTCATTCACTAGGTTCTGAAGGAAGCCATTCTGTCAGTTCTTCAGGGAGCTACCATCGTTAACGAGGCAGTTTCTGCCCATAGAATACTTGAAGTTGGTGAATTGGTGGTTCATTGTACAGATGGTTTATATCTCCAGGGACATCACTTTATGATTTTTATTTGACTTATTCTTTGGGCTTTTTTGCGGAGGGAGCATTTTTTCCTTTGCTGTCACTTTTAAGAAGAAAGAAATCAGGTATAATGTGGCACTTAAGACAAATGATATAATATAATCAGTTACAAAATATTTATGAAAAGGTACAATGAGAGCAATTCAATGCACTTGTTTGCAAATGAGTTTTCATTTTTCAAAAATCTTGCCAAACTGAGTGTTACAGGACAAAAAGAGACTAAAGATATATTTCATTTTTATTTTTATGCCCTAGAGGGTACCGTGCCAATGGGTAATCTGACAAGTCTGTGTTATATTCCTTCATGAGATAAAACTTGTGAAAAGTAGAAATCATTTTACCTGGTGGACCTAGACTAGAGAGAGGTTCCTTCAAGACCAGGACTCTGTGTCCCTCATGGCTTGCCCCTGGCACTTGAACCATGCCCTAATAAAACTGCTGACAGGCTGACTGACTCTGAAAACAGAGATGTGGTTTATGGTAAACAAGCAAACAAACAAGGCACACCTGGTGACTCTCTTCATTAAGGAGTACTAGGGAATGGCCATTCAGCTTGTAGACGTCAAGTAGCATTTGAGAATATTTTGAAATGTGATAGAACTGACTTTAATGACCACTGTTCAAACTTGGAATAAACAGCAGAGAGACTGAGAACAAGGACCACCTCTGATAGGGACAATGGATTCAGTTTTCATACTCAGTGGCCTTATCAGCGGGGGAGATTCCATGTGTTGAGACTGAGACTCACGGAGCCTGCCGTCCAGTTTACGCAGGCCTGTGTGGTCTGGTACTGGCCACATGTGGCTGCTGAGTACTTGAATGTGACTAGTCTAAGGTGAGATGTGCTACAAGCGTAAACTACATACCAGATTTCAAAGGCTTAGCGTAAAAAAGAATGGAAGCTATCTCATTAGTAATTTTGCTTATGACATGTTGAAATGACAATATTTGGGATGTGCTGAGTTAAACGAAATATATTATGGAAGGTAGGTTCACCTGTCTCTTTTCACTCTTTTTAATGTGACTACCAGGAAATTTAAAACTGCATATATGTCTCAACTTCTATTGTTAATGGAGCGTGCTGGTGTGTGGAGACCAATGAAGTGTCGCCTATGTTGGTATCATTACTGACCTAGACCAGGCGTGGTCTGGTAACACAGCATTGCAATACTTCCTCACTCATTCCAATCTCCTATTCTGGGCTGTTTCCCAGAGCTTTTAGCTCTCAAAGAGCCAGGGTTGTTAAAATACTAAATGGACAATAAAGCTAATAGCATCAACAGTGTACTTGACAATTAAAGGACTACTTCTGGAGAGATAGGATTTGGCATTATTCAGTTTGAAGGAGAGAATGACATAACAATTTAACAAACATCTTTGAGGACTTAATGAAACAAGCTAAGCTTGCAGCATGAAGGTTGGAGGTTAACTTGAATGATTTCTTAAGTGTCAGGGTTGTTTAACACTTGAGACAGGTTGTGACTCTTCTTTTTCTGGAGGGCAATGATAATAAGGTAGGGTCTCCTCTGAAGTCTCAGATAAGTGTAAGATTGTAGAAGACAATTTAAGATAGTGGCCCCAATATCAGTACTTATTCAGATACTTGGAGTGCTTCTGAAAGTTGGTGACAAGACCGGACAAGATCACTAGCCCTTTCAAACACAATGACCCTCCAATTGGAGCCATCTTTAATTTCTCTCCTTAGATGTTAAAAAAAATTTTCTTTAAAATGTATTATTTTGCGACATCTCATCACTGTCTTATAAAATTTGCATTTAAAATGTATCAAAATATTTTATCTGGAACTGGACTGAAAGCCCCTCAAGATCTGAGTCTATTGAATTACCTTATTATTATATGCCTTTGTAAGCGTAGAACTATAGTGTATTCATTAAATGTGTATATCAGACATGTAGTCATTCTAAAATATTTGGTGAATGGAGATATATATATATATATATATATATATATATATATATATATAGTGCACTCGGCGGGGGGGGGGGTCCCTTAGCCCCGTCTGTGCCCTCTCACAGTCTGGGACCCCTTGGGGGATGTCCACCTGCTGGCATGCCTGGCCAGACTGGGTGAGGGGCTAATGGCAGTTTGCAGGCTGGCCAGGCCTGCCACGCCCACGCCACACCTGTCACCCGCCCTGTGCACCCCCCCCACCCCACCACCTGCGCCGCACCTGCCTCCTTGGTTGTGCTGCCGGCCTCCATCTTGGCTGAGTTAATTTGCATACAGCCACTCTGGCTGGTGGGTGTGGCTTGGCTTGTAGGTGTGGCTTAGGTGTCCTGGAGAAATGGTTAATTTCAATATTACTCTTTTATTAGAGTAGATGTATATATATGTGTGTATGTGTGTGTATATATATATTATATAATCTAAACTAATAAAACCGTAATATTAAAATTAACCATCTTTTCGGGACAAGTAAGCCATGCCCACCAGCCAGTCAGAGCAGCTGTATGCAAATAGCCCAGTCAAGATGGTGGAGGCCGTAGCCCGGGAGAAGCCACGCAACGCACAGGCCGCAACTGCCGGGGAGGAGCAGGGCGCTGGCGATGGAGGCCTGAAATAGATCCAGTTGCAGATTACAAATGGCAGGGCAGCCTCGGGGGTGGAGAGACTGAGCCAGCTCCGCCCCCGAGGCTGAGGCCTGGAAATTGGTGCAATCGGGGCACACAGCACGCACGGAGGCGTGCCCCAATGGATTCCAGGGTCCCAAACTGTGAGAGGGCACAGGCCAGGATGAGGGACCCCCTCACCCCTGCCAAGTGCACAAATTTTTGTGTACCGGGCCCCTAGTGTTTAATAATAATAAAAAACTCAAATGTCTGCACTTGCACTGTTTAGGTGGCAAAAGTAGCCAAAGTGTGGTGCAAATCCTCACGTCCCCATGTTTCCATTTGGTCCAATACATGTATATGGCAAAAACTTCATAAGCAAATGCTGCATTTAAGTGTAATAGAATTTGGATTTTTTTCCCAGTGAGATAAATTTTGAGATCAGTCTTCTGTAGGTTATCAATAATTTCTGTAAATATATCGATGTTTTAAAATCTTTTGCAAGTTAAATTCTTCTGGTAGTATGACTTCAAATGACTATGTGAAAGAACAGTCACTCCATGTATCAACCTGAGAAAAGCAAACGGAACCACCAAACTCTAATAAAAAGCATTCTGTTTATATACACGTCCCTGATCAACTTACAAGCCTGCTTTGTAACCTGTGATGCATTCCCTGAAATCTACAATGAAAATGACTTTTGAGTGGAAGCCTTTGGGTTTTGGTTTTGTTTTTATTTTTGTTTTTTAAACAAATGTGTCTGGCCTCAGTTTTCACAGGTTTAGTAAACTTGTGTGCTGGTATCTTTGGCAGGTCACAGGTTTATTTTCTCTATATTTATATTCATGCATCAGTTTTTAAATGGAAACATCTGAGTTTTCAGTGTCAATGAGCCAATCTGGAGTGAGAAAGTAGTATTCACACAACACATGATACAACGTATAGGTGTGGCCAACATAATGCACGTGCATATGCATCTCGAGTTTCTGCCACATAAGGAAATTCATCACTTATCTGAACGTATTTGGGTGTCCTCCTCTCACCCTGGTACCGAGGAAAAGTAATTTTGTTTTGGTCTTTCTAAAAGGCATCTATTATTTCTTCTTCCTAAAGTGTCCGTCCCATATTCAAACATTTTAAACAATGCCAAGCTTAGTTAACTTCCAGACATTTACTCTACCTCTGGCTGGACACGTCTGTTAACTTCGGTGCCAGCACACAACTATTCGGCCTTTTATAAAGGTCACATATTTTCCTTCTAAGTAGAGTTGCCTTAGCTACGTCTGAAAACATGTGTATCCATTCCTCCCAAGGAGAGACTTACATTCTCATAGAGGAAGACCCTGTAGTGAGATCCTCAAGCTGTTGTTACTTTTCTGGGGGTGCTGAGTGGGAGTACTGGTGGTTTATAAAAGAGGACTTAATTCTTTCCAGGGACTGGTAAATCATCAGGCTAGAGCAGTGACACTGGGTTGGGCTTACCTCTATGCCTAGAAGACCATGGTGTTCCTGTCAGCAAACCGTATGAAACTATGAAGAAATGACATCAATTTTAACATCTTCCAAACAGGTTAGTCGAATTGTTTCTTTAAATATTAGGAAAACCTACTATACTATAGCTAGTATAGTGAACATGAAAGGGACAACCACATACTTTTCTGGAGGATGCCAATGATATTTCTAAATGTCCTAAAAAAAAGAAATAAATTGTCCCTCCCTGCCCCACCCCTTGCCTTCCTGTGAATGAGTAGCCATTTCTTGGGCCAGGCAACTTAACTCTTAGTACTTTTATCAACACCAGAGGTCCCAGCCTAAAGCAGGGAACTTGGTTTTTTTCCTTTTTATTTGTTTTCTTTTCAAGATATCGACGATATGCCCCTATCAAACGTACAGTTTAGTGAGATGGATGGCACTTCACTAACTGGCAGTTCAAGGAAGTCTTACTCGGGCTTGTTTACATGAACACGTTTTAGAACAGCCACTTAGCTTCCCGCCGGCTCTGCCCTGCTGCCCAGCGCAGGGGGAAAGCAGTCAGTGGGCCCACAGGTCGCTGATAAACTAACCCCCCATTTGGCAAGCAAGGAAGCAGGGTGATAAGGGCTCTGATTTATGTTTTATCTGTCACTAAGTTTTCAGCCAAGCTGGGCAGCCAGCCTGAAACGACTGGGTTCTGTTATCACCTCAGATGCCACGGGTTTCTTAAGTGAGGCAGATTCTCTGGCGACTTTTGAGAAGAACTTCATTTCACCTCTTAGAGAAGGTTAGTAATGCCGCTTTCAAACGCCAGCATGTGGCTCAGGAAACTCTGAGGCCATAAACTAGCCTGTAGGGCTCACTTCCAGGGCCAATTCTTAGCTGCCCCAGATCGTCCTCTTTTGGAAACACAAAACCAGTCTTGATCATGTAACTGTGAGAATGCTTGAAGTTTTTTAAAAAAACTTAAATCCGTAAAAAATAGACGTTCATATGAAGATTGTATTAACCCTTCTACCCCAATTTACCTAAAAAGAAAACTTTCTACAAATTAGACACTGCATAAAATGTAAGTTGGATTCAGGTAATAAAAAGTAATTGGAAGAAGATAATCTATCTTCAGGGAGAAAAACAGTGTCAGCGGGTACAATTAAAAACCAAAAAAACACTCCTGTTTACTTTGTGATGGATGCCGCAGTAGGGCTGGGGGTGGGGGGGTCAATGGGAGATTAGCCTACATAAAAGCCGGGAGTGTGTCCTTATCTAGTCAACTCACACAAGTCAGTGAATGAAAGCCCCCTGCTCCCTTTCCCAACCTGTTTCCAGTTGTTTTCCCCCAAGTTTAAATTGGCCTGTCGTTTTACAAGGATGGATGGGTATTATTTTTAAGCTTTTATTTTACAATGGAAGAATGTGAGTGTTTCACAAGTGAAATTTTCCCATGGAGAAGGGAATGGCAATGAATCATAAACCATCTAAATACTCCAACGCGTTCTCTCTCTCTCTCTCTCTCTCTCTCTCTCTCTCTCTCTCTCTCTCATATATATATATATATATATATATATATATATATATATATATATATATATATATTAGTACACACACACACACACACACACAGTTATGTTCAAATATCTTCTCTTCCCGTTGTGTTTTCTTTCCAAACATTCTAAGAAGCGGAAGATGGGGGAAGGCCATTGCTTGCAAGCTATCTTTTGAAAACAATGGTAGTCTGTCTCCTAGATTCTCAAATGTAGAACTTTTTGGTATCTGACATGGACCCAAGGAAACTAAGTATTTCCCCTGAGGAATATCTTTCAGTGACATTCTTCCACCACCTTCTTTAGGGTAAAAGCCAAACTTCTTAGCATGAAAACTGGCTATTTAGGAGCTGCCACTGTTAATTACCATTTGGCCTTGCCTCTGCCACTTTCTACCCTGGTCACAGCAAAGTGACCATTCCCTGAATAACCCCCTGCTTCCCCTCTCTGTAAGAGCAAGGATTTTAAAAAATGTACCCGTTTTGATCACTACTGTTTCCCCAATGCCTAAAGCTATCCCTAGAATTTAGTAAGTGTCCAATAATTATTTGTTAATAGAATGATGCATACATGCCATTCCCTTAGTCTAGAAGTCTCCTTCTTTCTTCTCCTGCCTGAATTTTCCTCATATTTCAAAATTTGGGCCACTTAGGGAAAGTCTTCCACCTCCCACCTCCAGATGTGGAAAAGACGGAACACTCGCAGGGACTTATGGCACACGAGGCATCCCTTCCGCATCTTCTGCATCACATTGTGAATTGCTTGTATCAATTACAATCATAAGCAGACAGACAGCCACTTAAGAGGGCATGGGTGAAGTTGTGTTCCAGTTCTGTATGCCCTGTGTCTCGATGGGTACATGATGCGATTAATAAGTGCCCATTTCTCTCCATGGCCAAAAGCCTACATAATGTGCTCCCCTTTAGCCCTCTTCTACTCCTCTCCATTCTCCCTCACCCTAATTTACTCACTCTGGCTTTCTAGTTGTTCCTCCACGTACCACACATGCCTTAACCCTCCCACACTCTCTTCCTTCTGTCTGGATTGTCCTTCCTGCAGATACAGCTCTGCCTATAATTCCATCACTATCTTTGTTCAAATGGTCACCTGCTCAATGAGGTCTACTCTGCATATGCTACCTAAAAACTGCAACCCTACCTACTCCCATTCCTGATCCCCTCTACCCTTACTCTTTTCTCACATAAACTAGAATATTTTTTCCTAGGTTCACTGTCTGTTGAATGTTACCCTACTTGACATAAGCTTCACAAAAGCAAAGTATTTTGAATGTTTTATTCATTGAAGTATCTTAAGCACTTAGATTGATGGCGAGAAGACAACAGGCAATCAATAAACAGTTGTTGAATCAATAAACATTATTGTATACAGATACACGTCTACATAATTTATATATACTATTTTTCACAAACATTCTAAGTCAATTACTGATTAATTTGCCAAATGAGCACAGGTTCAAGATCATCTTACTCCCTTCTCTCCTTGCCTTTCTAACCTCCCAGCACCCTCACCCTCTCCAGGGAGGGACAGGATCAAAGGCAGAACCAATGGCAAAATTCAGGCTCTGATCAGGTTCCGGGGTCCATGCAGCCAAGGTGGAGGGGAGACACAGGTGGACAGTTAAACACACTTGGTTTAAGAGTCCAGTGGAGCAGGACCAGCTCAGCAGCCCTGTGAGTGAGGTCTGGCTTCTAGTGCCTGAGCTTTCTTCTGTCTTCAGACGCAGAAGGTTAGAGTGTTGTTGTCTTTTGAATCTTGATCTGCTCATAGTGGCCAAGGCACTGACCATCTCCTCCTTGACATTCTTCCATCACTCCTTGTCTTCTTAAGGACCCAGCTGCATCTAATATAATAGGGTGCTCCCACAAAATGTATATACACGCTGTGAATAATTATAAAGGCAGTGTTTATTAAAATGCATTTCATTTTCAAAATTCAACTATCAACTGGTAAACAATGTATACATTTTTGGGACACCCTGCATATATAATATATACTATTTAGATATATACATATATATAAAAATCAACTTCATAGTTGAATAGAGTTATTATCTACCTTAACACATGTCCTTTCTTTCCCTTAACAAAATCCATAATGAGGTTTTCACTGCTTTTTTTAAGAGGCCAATATACTACATAATGGAAGCCACCCGTCCTTCATGTGACATTTACATTTTCCTTTTAAATAGAATTACTTGCCTTTAGAAAGAATACCTTTTTTTGGCTCAAACTTTCACAAATTTGCAGCATCTTGCCTCCTGAGCCACACTTTGAGCCCCTGTGTGAAATGATGGCTGATATGAAATTTGTCTTCTCCACTTTGGGTGACTTCATAAAAATCCTGTTGTACGCTCTTAAATTCCCCAGTGTATTTACACGGCTCATTGGTTGACTGTGAGAAAGACTGGTGCTCCTGGACCTCGGCTTCAGGAGCTTCCTCTTGCTGGACAGTTGGCTATGAAGAGTTTGTATTCCCTAGAGAAATACTGTCACTCTATTTCCCCACTTTTTTACCACAGATGATTTTTTAAGCACTAACAGGCACCACGTGAAAATATTCACCTTCACTTTCTTGTCCTCGTGCCAGCATGTTCCCACTGGACCTGGGCATCTTACTCCCAGTAAGGGGGTAAGGGAAAAGGGCATCCCCGGGAGTCCTTTGTGCACCCCATTGTTCTCTGCCCTTTGTGGTCCTGTCCTTACAGAACCGAGACCGTCAAACTCTTCCGAAACGTGGCGATTTGATATTTCTCTTCAGTTTATGTATGGCTGGTCACACATTAGGTTTAGAAAGTAAATTTATCATTTTGCTTTTGTTGTTTTTTGATGTTCCTTTCTTTTTATGACTTGCTATGCCTTTTCTAATTTATTTTGTCCTTTCTACATTTTGCAGGCATTTTTTACAGCTATTAATTAGATTACCTCAGATTAGCTTCCTCCTTTTATATTTACTTTGTCTCTATTTACCTTTGTATTAGCATAATTAGAATAATCCTGATACCCAGTTCCTTTTCCTTGCTCCAGGATATTAAACCACTGTTTGTAATTTATAACAAGACTTTTGCATGTACTCTGCTAGAGAGTTTTTTTCAAAAGTGCCTTATTTTGAAAATATTTTCCATTGTAAACATACTACATTGAGAAAAAGGATGTCTGGGCTTTATATACAATAAAAATAATAGTTCATTTGGGTGAAACATGGCCAAATGTAGGCTCAATCAAATATTATCATTAATATCAACATTAACTGAACATCCTCTGTGCATATTAAGCAATGGCTTGGTGTTTACTTTGCTGGGGCTTTGAGGACTGGGTAGAATCTGAAGAATAAGAGGATGCTATATATTCAATTTAATTGCCACAACTCTGTGAGGTTAAGTATCTTTTTTAAGAAATAAGTTTTTAAAATAACTTTACTCAAAGTAATTCATTTTGTTTGGTGAAAGAATTACAATATACTAGAGGCCTTGTGCATGCAATTTGTGCACTGGAGGGGGGGTTTCCATCAGCCGAGCCTGCACCCTCTCTAATCTGGGACCCCTCAGAGGATGTTCGACTGCTGGGATTGGGCCTAATCCAGTAGTTGGACATCACCCTCACAATCCAAGACTGCTGGCTCCTAACGATTCGCCTGCCTGCCTGCCTGATTAACCCTAACTGCTTCTGCCTGCCAGCCTGATCACCCCCTAACCACTCCCTTGCCAGCCTGATTGATGCCTAACTGCTTCCCTGCTGGCATGATTGCCCCCAACTGCCCTCCCCTGCTATCTTGTGGCTGTGGGCACCACCATCTTTGAGGGTGGGGCAGTCAATTAGCATATTTCCTCTTTATTGGCTGTAGGTGCCACCATCTTTGTGATGGTGTAAGAGTTAATTAGCATATACCCTCTTCATTAGGTAGGATTTCTCTATATTAATACATACATATTTATAAATTTAGTAGTGAACTAAATGTCATCTACTTGACAATGCTATTAGTATGTTCCTAGAGACAAGATTGGTACAATTTTAAAGAAATGAAGGGTAGGTTATTGAAAACTTTATAGATTGGGCTGCATCCAGAATGGCCAAGCCTGATGGATTGCTGTGTTGGAAGACTGAGGGTAAGCTGAGGCCTTGAGGACTATGTAGAGTCTGAAGAAAAAGAGGATGCTAAAGAAAAAAAAAAACAACAAAAAAAGGAATCTCTGCTTCACTGGTGCAGTTGTAACATTCGTTTGTAGTGGAAAGTGTTTTGATTTTATAATAAAACTAGGGGCCCAGTGCACAAAAATTTGTGCACCTGGAGGGAGGTCCCTCAGTTTGGCCTGTGCCCTCTCGCAGTCTGGGACCCCGAGGGGGATGTCCACCTGCTGGCGTGCCTGGCCAGCCTGGGTGAGGGGCTGATGACTGTTTGCAGGCTGGTCAAACTCCCCAGTGTGAACCCTCACCCCATGGGGGTGTGGCAAGCCTGGGTGAGGGGCTGAGGACTGTTTTCAGGCTGCCCACAGTTCCTTCAGGGTTTGAGTCCCTACTGGGGTGCCTGGGCAGCCTGCGTGGGGGCTGAGGGCCGTTTTCAGGTTGCCCACAACTCCCATTGACCCAACGTCCCAGCAAGGCTGGCTGGAAGCAGGTTTCTGGGGGTTATTTATCTTCTATAATTGATACACTGTTGCTTTAAGCAGAGGCCTAGGCAGGTAATGAAGCCTCCTGTTTGCTTCAGCTCCGTGGCTTCTATAATTGAAACAATGTTGCCTTAGTAGAGGCCCAGCCAGCCTAGGCAGGCAGTTTCCTCCATCGCTGGTGCAATGGAAGCCTCCTATTTGCTTCAGCTCTGTTGGCTTCTATGATTGCAACTATGTTGCCTTGAGCAGAGAGAGGCCCAGCTGGCCTAGGCAGACAGTTCACTATTGGTGCAATGGAAGCCTCCTGTTTACTCTAGCTCTGTGACTGCCAGCCTCCATCTTGGCCAGGTTAATTTTCATACAGCCACTCTGATTGGCTAGTGGGCGTCCCAGAGAAACTGTCAATTTCAATATTACTCTTTTATTAGATTAGATGTACACTGGGATCATATATTAAATTCTCCTCCTTGATCATCAATGTGTGGTGACCTTGAGGTCATTTTCTGAATTAGACTTCACTCAATATCTTAATGGAAGAATATCAGAGACCAATCTGTGGGTTAGGTACAAGAGAGGCTAGGATTGAAGAGAAGTGAGTTAGGATTTTTTGCATTCCTAGACTCAGTTGCTTGGAAAGGAAGTTGGAGAGGTACTAGGTAGGATCTCAGAGCTGATTGGATTGCAAAGCTCAACCTGTGTAGGCAGTCAGACATCAGTACCCAGAAACTTCATGTAAGCCATGAGACTATTCAGGCTCCCTTCAAGGACACAGTGAACATCACCTGTCCCCTGTAACAGTGACATCTGCTCTCTCTATTTGTTCTTCCTTTTTGAATGTTGAACAGATGGTTTAGCTTAAACATTACAATGGAAAAGTGACCCATCATAGACAAAGATTTTCTCTTTTCTGAAAATACTCATATGTACTTACTGTTATGCCTAAGCAAGAGGTTGTTAAAGGCACAAAATGAATGGGAGGTTAAAAGCTCTCCTGTCTACGGCCCTTGCCCAGCAATCTCCCCATCCCTAGTACAAACAGAGGATGCTCTGATACACTGCCCCTGACATAGACAGAGCAACAACCCAGTGTGTGTTACACCCCCAGCACAGACAGAAAATTTGGTCTCTGTGCATTCTGCACCCAGTACAGACAGAGCTGTCACCCAGCATGTGCCCTACCCCAGCCCAGGTCAGGCTTCTGGTGCAACCTGTTGTACCGAGCCACAGGTCACAGGACCACGCTGCAAGTGTATTGCCAGAGAGACCTAGGGCACCATCCCACCTTAGGGCCTAGGGCCACAAATAGAATTACATTCCAGAGGGCTCTGGGTCCACACACCAGAGGAACTATACACTCACCCTCACCAACCACAAGAAATGGATAACCAAGGAATCAGAACTGTGGGAGAAGGGGGTAAAACTCAGAGCAGACAATAAAGGTGTGAAACTCAAGGCAGATCCAGCCCCCCAGGGCTAGAAAGTCCAGGACCATTGCACTGCTTGGGGCAACCCCTTACACTCCTAGTAGGAAGCCCAGGGCCATAAAGAGACAACAAAAATGAGGAGACAAAGAAACAACCCCCAAAGGAAAGAAAAGGAGGAAATCACCAGAGAAGGAACTAAATGAAACAAAGGCCTGCAATATGTCAGAAAAAGAACTCAGAGTAAGGATCATACAGTTCATAAACTGGATGGATGAGAAAATCAACTTATGTAAGAATTAAGAGGAAATTAAAAAAAAATAGCTACAATAGTAAACATAATAGAGGATTTCAACAGTAGACTAGAAGGAGTGGAGGACCAAATCAGTGAGTTAGAAGATAGGGCAGTGAAACACAACCAATCTGAACAGCAATTAAAGAAAAAATTAGAAAGTAGGAGAGCCTGAGGGAGCTTTGGGACAACATGAAACAAAGTAATATACATACAATAAAGGTGCCAAAAGGAGAAGAAGAGGAGCAAGGATTGGAAAACCTATTTGAAGAAATAATGACAGAAAACTTCCCTGATTTGGGGAAGAAAAAGTCAAACACAAACACAGAGAATCCCAAACAAGAAGAACCCCAAAAGACCACCAAGACACATTGTAATTGCAATGGCAAACATTAACAACACAGAAAGAATCTTAAAGGCTGCAAGAGAGAGATAGATAGTTACCCACAAAGGATCTCCCATTAGATTATCAAATGATTTCTCAACAGAAACACATCAGGCCAGAAGGGAATGGAATGAAGTATATAAAGTGATACAAGGCAAGGGTATGAATCCAAGAATACTCTATCCAACAAAGCTATCATTCAAAATAAAAGAGACAAACGAAAACATGCTCAAAGTCATTAATCATCTGAGAGGTGCAAATCAAAACTCCAATTAGATACCATCCCACACCTGTCAGAATGGCTATCATCAACAAACGACAAGTGCTGGAGAGGATGTGGAGAAAAAGGAACCCTCCTGCACTGCTAGTGGGAATGCAGACTGGTATAGCCATTGTGGAGAACAGTATAGAGTTTCCTCAAAAAACTAAAAATGGAACTCCCATTTGACCCAGTAATCCCACTTCTAGGAACATATCCCAAGAAATCAGGAACACCAATCAGAAAGGATATATGCATCCCTATGTTCAGAGCAGCACAATTTACCATAGCTAAGATTTGGAATCAGCCGAAGTGCTCATCAGCAGATGAGTGGAATAAAAAACTGTGGCACATCTACACAATGGAATACTATGTTGCTATAAAAAAGAAGAAACTTTTACCATTTGCAACAGCATAGATGGAACTGGAGAGCTTTATGCTAAGCAAAATAAGCCAGTCAAAGAAGGATAAATATCATATGATCTCACTCATTTGTGGAATTTAATGAACAACATAAACTGATGAACAAAAATAGAGCCAGAGACATAGAAGCATTGAACAGACCATCAAACTTCAGAGGGAAGGCAGGGGAGGGGGGTGCTCAACCAAAGGACTTGTATGCATGCATATAAGCATAACCAACCAATGGGCACAGACACTAGTGGGGTGAGAGCATGTGCTGGGGAGTGGGGGTGACCAGGGAGAGGTAAATGGGGAAAAAAGAAGACATGTAACACTATATGTAATACTTTAAATAATAAAGAATTAAAAAAATAAAAAGCTCTCCTCTCTCTTTAAGAGAGTTAGATAGCCCAGCAGATACATAATGGGAAACATACATTCATTTCTACTTATTCTTGAATTGCTTTGGTGCTTTACAGCAAAGCAGGACTTCTGATTCAGTCATTTGGATAAACTAAAGCGGGATAATCCTAATACAATTCCTGGAGATAAATTATAAAGAGTCTAAAGAGAAATTTATAAATGTAAAGAAAAGCATGTTAAGTGTACTACACTTCATTCTCTGCTACACATACAAATGATAAATGGTACAGTTCGCCATGTATTTAGTTTGTCTCAGGTGTTTACTAATAAACCCCAGAATAGTGCAATGAGACATGTATTCATTTTTAGAATTTGAGGCACGAAGCAGCCACGAAATAAAGATAATATTCTAATACAAGTGTCAAAATGATGAATGATATCAGTATTGTAATATGTGCAGACACCAGACGTCATTGGTGTTGACAAGTTTGTGACTATTTCACTGGCAGACTATGTCTTGCAGGGAATACGGTTGGATGCTTAGAGCTAGCCTTTGCCTGGATTCCAGCTTTTCCAGCTGTCATCTATGAGAACCCCAGAGCCTCATACAGCGGCTCTTTTCATAGAAAATGTAACAAATAATCTCTCCTACACCATTTGTGAACCTGAAGTAGGAGGTTACATGCTCACACCCCCATTTCTGAGCTTTGCCCAAGGATGTCCCTGCTTCTGCCCCTGTTTTGGGGGACAGATTTTGAAATGTGTGTTGTTATGTATTTACATGCTGCCTCATCAAGAGCTGGACACTTTTTGCATCAACTTTATTTTTAAAGGAAGTGGTTTAGAAATAGCCATGTGTTCAGTTGTTGCCAAGAATATTAGTGAGAAAACACCTAAAATATGTACAGCTGATGTCATATCATTGCCTAATAAGCTAGTACAAAAAATCACAAAACCTCAAGAATACTTAATGATAATGGATATTTTATCATGCTGTAGCAGTGTAAAAATAGTCTGGAAATATTGTCAGAAAAGTCTAGGGACAAAATTCTTCACATGTTGTACAACATTATGGGTGTTCTGATGTACAAAATCTATCCAGATACCCAAACTGGACAGAATCATCATTGAGCTGCTGTCTATCAATTTTAAAGTAATATAAAAGGCTAAGTGGCCATCCGACCAACTGGTTGCTATGATGTGCACTGGCCATTTAAAAGTAAACTGCATCATGGACCTGGCCTTGACAAACCAACACTTGGCTTCCCCCAAGTGGGACACAGGCCCTGCCACCACCCTGGAGCCACACCCCACCAAATGCAGCCAATGCTGCCAAGACCCCATGGCACAAAATGCAGCCCACAGCCCAGCCCAGAAATAGTGGCTGTGGGCATCGGGTAATGATGTCATGTAGCAACACCCGACTTCCTCTCCCCAGTGACTAGCTTCCTTGGAGTTTCTTCAGCCCGGGAAATCGACTTGCTTTATAGCCAGGTGCAAACATTTTATAGTTTAACCAAATGTTTGTGAAGCATTTCCTTATGTCTCATATCACTTGATTTTTACAGAAATCCTGGAGTAGGTAGATAGGAGAATTGGTAGAATCCTATTTTCTTTTCATTAGCAAGACATGAATATCAATATTAAAATATTTCTTCTAATTATTTTCCTTTTAATGTGCACAAATCCATGCACCAGGACACTAGTTTTAAAATAACTTTCAAGTATGCATGAAGCTACCAATACTCCCGCAATATGCCCTACGTACCCCTCACTGAGTCATAATAGTGAGCAATATTATTCAACACTTTTTCTCTTTAGACACCTCTCTCCAACATTTTTTAGGAGTACTTAAAAAAAAATCTCAGACATCATGTCATTTTACCCATAAATATTGTCAGCATGCCATTTTAAATTCTAAGGACTTTTTAAAAAAATGAACCAACATGCCCTATGCCAACAAACAATTGGTAAATAGCATCTATATTTAACTTCCAGGCTGTATTGACGTTACCCTGATTGTCTTGAAAATGTCTTTCTACAGCTGGTTGGTTCCAAGAAGGATCCAAATAATATCAATAAAGACAAATACCACATGGTATCACTTAGGTAGCTAGGGGTGGAGGGGGCGGGACGAATAGAGAGACATTGGTAAAAGGGTAGAAACTTTCAGCTATAAGATGAATAAGGTTTGAGGATCTAATGTAAAACACGGTGACTATGGTTATCACTATACTGTAAATTGAGATTTGCTACGAAATAGAACTTAAATGTTTTCACATACATATATATACTGATAGAGACAGATAGAGATAGATGATAGATAGATAGATAGATAGATAGATAGATAGATAGATAGACAGATAGGATGGATGTATTAATAAACTAAATGAGAGGAATCCTTTCATAATACTGTTTATACATATATCAAAGCATCATGATGTACACTTTAAATAGTTTACAATTTTATTTGTCAATTATATCTCAGGAGAGCTGAAAAAAATAAAATCAATATACTGCTCTTTGTGTTATTTCTTTAAGTTTCTCTTAACTTGTAATAGTCCTCCTCAACCCCACTTGCTTTGCACCGTTGATTTGATAGAGGGATTAGAGTGTCCTGAGTTCTGAATTTGGTTAATTGCTTCCTCTTGCTGTCATCTCTGTTCTTTGGAGCTTTCCTGTAAACTGGTATTGCTAGGAGATCTAGAGGCCTGATCCCATCCAGGGACATGATTGATGGGTGGCGCTGAGTACTTCCTGCAGCCAGTTATGAGGCACCTGTCTGGTCACCCGGCTCCGTATGGCTAAGACTAATCAGTGGGGCCAGGCAGGGTCAGCCTGGTTCTCCATGATAATGATCCCCATCATTTCACTTAATTTAACATTAATCCACTACCACTGCATACATTCATGATTTCACTGCAGTTGGCAAAATAATAATTCGCTAATTGTCCTTTCTGGAATTCTTTTATAAAAGGAATTCTACTTTGTCCATTTTTAGTTACCCAGAAATACAGGACCCTTTCCTTTATTGAGGTTCAGGATAATGTGTCATTTCATGAACAACCCGAAGGTGCCCAAAGTGGGGTTCTTTTTGTCACCATCATAAATGCAAAGATGTGTACACTAGTCTATACGATGCATTTTAATCCATTGCAGTTATTATTTTCGTACTAAAATGATCCCGTCTTAGGCTAGTGGGAGCCCTTCAAGGTGTATTTTATGCTCTTTAGATGTGCTACTTTTCCTCTTTGATAGATTTCTTGCTTTCTGACACACCAAAGCCTCCCACGCTCATCTTATACATTTGCTTAACCCATATTAGTCATTCCTCTAGAAACCCTGGGATCTTGTTAGCAGGAAGTCTGACCACCAAAATTTGACTTTTATAAGAAATACTGGCCTTGACTCACAGGCATGAAATTGCACATGGTATCTTTCTTTCTTTCTTTTTAAAAGTTGCCCAAATATTTGAACAAGCTAGACATATAAAACTTTAAAGTGGATCTTTTAATATTTGGCAAGCCAATCTGTCACTTCTGTAACAATTTTTATGTAAACTTGTAGATAGCATGAGTAAGTTCTTTCATTTATGCCTTTATAAATTTTTTTAAAAAGATTTCAGTTTTCTGTAACAAGAAAACATGTACACCAATGTTCACTCAGTAATCTCACAATGTAAGTGTAACATAGCTTAAGGGATGAGCTTGTAAATCACATAGTTATTTTTCTTATTTTTAAGAATTAAAAAATTTCTCTAGATTCTACTTTTTTTTTTTTTACACTAGGTGTTTCTATGAAGAAATATTCAATGCCAAGATCTGAAATGTAGGCTTAAAGTAGGTTACTAGCTATAATTTAGATAAGCCAAATCTATTTCTGTAAAAAGGAATTGAAATCCAGGTTAACTGTTTTAAATTAGACACACATCATATGGGGCACAACTCCCACTCCCCTATTGCTGTGTGTGTTCTTCATTCACTTGAAATAAGTCCCCATAGGTGCAGAACCAATGACATAGAGGAAGGACTCTATTTTCATCTTTTATCTGGACTTCTTTGCTGGTTCTGTGCTCTGGCTAAAACCTGAATGATAAGACTTTTGTAGCAAAGAAAGAGTTTCTTAGCTTACTTATCTTCAGAAAATCCCTGAGCCTGGCATGCCAAGGGCTCTATTTCATCCAGATGTCTTTCAACAAAGTGCAATTCCTTAGTCAAGCAGTGTTGGATGATGTTTTGTTGATGCCTGTATGGGTTTGTGAGCCAATGTCACCCCAATAAATTCAATTAAAAAAAAAAACACAGCAATAAGATTAGACTCTTCCTAAATTTCTAAGTTCTACTCACTGCCCAAGATGTAAAATTCTCCAACAAACCCTAAAATTTCTTTAACTTTACTTATTTTGATTACTTGAATCCCAATAGATATATTTTAAGAGTTTTTTTTTAATTGAATTTACTAGAGGCCCAGTGCACAAAAATTTGTGCACTCAGGGGGTCCCTGAGCCCAACCTGTGCCCTCTTGCAGTCTGGGACCCCTAGGCAGATGTTCACCTGCTGGCTTAGGCCCATTTCCTGGGGGATCAGCCCTAAGCTGGCAGTCAGACATACCTCTGGCAGCACAAGAGCCCTCAGGGGATGTCCACTTGCCAGCACTGCTGAGGAGGCGGGAGAGGCTCCCACCACCACCGCTGTACTGGCAGCCGTCAGCCTGGCTTGTGGCTGAGCAGAGCTCCTCCTGTGGGAGCGCACTGACCATCAGGGGGAAGCTCCTGCATTGAGTGTCTGCCCCCTGGTGGTCAGTGTGTGTCATAGTGACCAGCCATTCCCAGTCGAACTGCTGTTAGGGCAAATTTGCATATTACCCTTTTATTATATAGGATAGAGGACTGGTGCATGGGTGGGGCCTGGCTGGTTTGTCTGAAGGGTGTCCTGGATCAGGATGGGGTCCTGCTGGGGTGCCTGGCCAGCCTGGGTGAGGGGCTGATGGCTGTTTGCTGGCTGGCCAATACCCCTATCAGGGACTCTCACCCCATGAGGGTGTGGCCATCCTAGGTGAGTGGCTGATGGCTATTTGCAGGCTGGCCACAGCCCCCAGCGACCTGAGCTCCCAGCGAGGCTGGCTGAAAGCAGGTATCTGGGGTTTATCTTCTATAATTGAAACTTTGTTGCCTTGAGCAGAGGCCACAGCTGGCCAGGGCAGGCAGGAAGCTTGGCTTCCTCCATTGCCGGGGCAACCAAGCTTCTCACTTGCTCCAGCTCTGTGGCTGCCGGCTGCCATCTTGGTTGGGTTAATTTGCATATAGTCACTCTAATTGGCGGGTGGGTGTGGCTTGGGGCATAGCAGAGGTTTGATCAATTTGCATGTTTCTTTTTTATTAGATTAGATTGCTTTTTAGAGCGAGAGGAAGGGAGAGAAAGAAACATCGATTTGAGAGCAATGTATCAATCAGCTGCCTCCTGCATACCACTACTGGGGATTGAGCATGTTACCTGGGCATGTGCCCTCATGGGGAATCAAATCTGGCAACCTTTTTGGTGCACGACACAACACTCAATCTACTGAGCCACACTAGCTAGGTATACCACAGCTTTTTAAAAAAATATGTTTTCTTGATTTTGGAGAGAGAGATAGAAACACCAATGAGAGACAAACATCAATCAACTGCCTCCTGCACGGCCCCTACTGGGGATCAAGCCCACAACCCATGTGCTCTGATTGGGAATTGAACCACTGAACTCTTGGTGCATAGGTTGACACTCAACCACTGAGCAACACCAGCCAGGCCATAGCTTTTTTATCCACTCATTGACTGATGAGCACTTGGGCTGCTTCCAAATCTTGACTATTGTAAATAATGAAGATAGAGGTGCATATATTTTTTTGAATTAGTGTTTCAGGTTTCTTTGGTTATACACCCAGAAGTGGAATTGCTGGATCATAAGGCAGTTCCATTTTTTTGTTTTTTGAGGAGATTCCATACTGTTTCCCACCGTGGTTGCACCAATCTGCACACTTAATGTTACTAAGGGCTGTTAGGCACAGTGTAGTGCCAATCAATATTTTGGAACAAAAGTGCCAAAGAAGCTCATGAGCACATTCAGCATTAGAGGATACTGAAGGGTGAAACTGAGGTGGAAACGAGAGGAGGTGGTCTCCTCTGATCCTCTCTCCATTTAGTTTCAGTTCTGGGGTATTGGCTGGTCTAATACGGTAGCGCTGAAATTTACCTAACTAAATAGAGGGGTCTATATCTCTCCCCCTCTTTTTCTCTCTTATAACTTCCTTTTTAACTTCTTTCTCTTTGATCTTCATTTAGACCATTCACTTTTAGGTTTTTATGGGCAATACTTTTTATTATCACTTGGTTCTCTGGTGACCTCCTGGAAATATTTTCCAAATTAAAGGAGGTTTGTTGTTGTTTTTCTCTTGTGAAAGATAGCAAACCCTTCTATAACATTCTGTGAGACACAAGCACTCAGCACAGGGAATTCACAACAGCCCTAAGTCCCATTCTATAGATAAGAAAATTGAGATGAATAGAGCCTAAGTAACTTGCCCAGCATCACGCATATGATTAAGGGCAGGGCTGTGGATCTGAATCCAAGCAATGTGGTTCCCACTAGCCTCAGAGCCACTCAAGGTTGGTTTGATATATAATTAGCTTCTGTGAGCTGGAGCTGTGAGGGCTTACACAGACCTGGAACTTTGTCTTCAAATGGTCTGAAGTTTAGCATTGGAACTATGATAATAGTAAAAAGCCATTCTTAGTTACTATAATGGAGTGAATTTCTTTCTCGAGTAAAGAAAGCTACCACTAGATAAAATTGATACATTAGGTTGTCCTTGAAGGTAAATAAAGCAGAAAAGCATGTATTACCATTATAGCAACAGCATTCTACATCAGAGTTTCTGGGATATAATTTGAGGAAATGCCAAATAAAGATTGATAGGTAATGAATCAAAGGAATGATATTCATATTGGAAATTATGGATTTGAATCTGGACTCATCACAACCTAGACAGACATATTCTAAACCAACACCATGAACCTAAGAGAACTACGGCACACACAAAATAGTTGATCTATCGCCACCGGCACCCTGCCTTCTACAAATTATTTTCTACAAAACTGGAAGTTACTGAAATCAAACCAGAAAGTCTACTGGACCCAAGATGCTGGGGATACAGGAACATGGCATATAGTTTCCCACAATCCTGTGTCTGCCACCTTAGCCCCAATTCCTCCTGGGGATCAAGATACTGCTGCTCCCCAATGCCATACGGCTGTGTGGCACTGAGAAATACCTGGTGTTGACTAGGCAAAGACCACCAACCTCTAGACAGCCTTGGAACCCAGGTCTCCAAAGGGGAAAGGTCACAGCCTTACCGCACAGCACCGCCTTGGGTCTGTTTCTTATTACCAAATAATTTCCAGAAGGAGACCAGGCTAGGCCTGGTAGCGGTAGGGAGGGAAAGGGGAGTGTGAGGAGAAGCGATATTCTCTGTGCCGTGGCTGCTGAGTGACTGACAGTGGGAACCGCAGTGGTGTCAGGCGGCCGACAGTCCTGGTCGCAGGAAAGGGTATCGGTTTGAAGGAGCCAGATGCTCTACAGAAGGAAACAGAAGGAGGAGATAGAAGGAAAGGAAGACCCTGCCAACAAAAGGGCCAGCAATTTCTCAGAGCCACATTCAATGGAGCCTTTGACAGGCACAGTCCCAACAGAGCAGAGGTGAAAACCGCCTTCATGTACCTGAGGTGAGGGACCACCATTAAAAATAAATAAGAAACTCTGAATGTGTAAATCCGATATAAGCCAAACCATATGGCTGAAAATGAAAACATTTTCGCCCTCTATCTTTGGGAAAATTCTTACCCGAGTTTACATACAGGAAAGTATTAACGCACCTTTTGCCATGTAGTTTCTCCCCTGATATATGGCATTGATAATAGAAGCAGTTCAATGATACTTCCACTGTTTGTGTAGCTATGTACATAAAAGGAGGTTGTGCATACACCAGAAGTGCTAAAATCCTGGGGTAACACCTCATACATTAGTGGCCTTCCACAGTGAACAAAGTCATTTTTCAGGCAAGTCATAAAGTAGCCTAAAAAACAAGTGTTTCAGTGTTTGCCCCAAATGAGGCAGTGGTCCCAGAACCGCCGTTCATCTGACATCATTCCTGACACAGTCAGCGCTGGTTTAGTATCTGATTAGGGCTCCCGCCACCATGGTGCCAGACTTCGTCTTGAAGTGAGGTGGCTGAGGCAAATTAGTGTGTCAGAGTTACCAGGAGGTGAGAGTGTCTGCCTCACGTTTCCTCTGGAGAGCGTCAGCTGGAATGGCCTTTGATTCTTTCCAAGACAATCTATCGAAGCTATTTGTGGAGTTCGGTAATAGGTGAAGACCCGCTTCCCACAGGAAACTGAGCTGGCATCAGAAGGGAAGATGCCCTAATGGACGCAATGACATCTGTACCCCTTTGTGGTAAAGTAGCCGACTCGTTTAAAGGCTGTACTGAGGTCTCCCCAGAAGAGCCAAAGCAGCTGCGGCCCTTTATTCCTAAAGGCTGAATTTTCAACTTGGCCGAGCCACTGACCTGCTGCCTGGTTCTGGACAATCACACAAGCAATCTCCACGTCGATGCGTGGGAAAACTGGGTAGAAAATATCCAAAGCGTGCTCTGAGATTTCTTGATGAAAGGGCGATATATTCCTAAAGGTATAATTTCTGTTATGTGATTTTTTTTTTCTCCACCCCTCTCCCTCTCCTGGTCTGTCAGCTGCTACACACATTAAACTTATCACAACTCCCGATCCATTTGACTTCCACTTTCCAGGTAACCTTCTGGACCTGCAGATGGAAGACACCGTGGGGCCTTTCCTTTATTCGATTGAGGCAAAGTGCACAAAATAATGCTGCAGACCTTAAAGTCAAACAAAAATACTCATTACTATCTTCTGTTTTCTATTGAGAAAATAGAGCAGAAGATCGCGTTCTTTGCACCAGACAAATCTGGGCTTGAATCCTGGCTCTGCCACTTTCCCACACAAACATAACTCATGCATGCATACATGCATTTGTACACACACACACCACACACATACACAAGTGTGAACCAAGACAGTCATACTATACACACATGCACACATGTACACAGATGCTCTCACTAATGCATGCACACACAAACCCACAGGCACTCATATATACATGAAACTTATGCCCATTAAGTTAATTTTTTGCAGCGGTTCTGAGACTAGAGAAGCAGTTATATATGATTGACAGTTCTGCTACATTGGAGCAGGCTGCTTTGCTTTCCATGAAGGACACTTCCTTCTGGCACAGAAAACCATTTCTCTGAGTGTAGTGGCCAAAGTATCAATGTGGGGCCAGGAGACTGGGTTTGACTCCTGCCTCCACTACATAACAGCTATGTGATCTTGGATAAATTCCTAAGCACTGTGCCCCTGTTTCCTCATCTATAAATCAAGCATAATAATAGAACTGATTTCACAAGGGTGTTGAAAAAATTAAATTAATAAGCTACTCAGGACAATGCTTGGTAGATGGTAAAAGCTACCCATTTATTTGTTAATATTAAGGGGAGAAATTCAGCACAATTAGAAAAAAAGATTTCTTTCCCAATATGAACTTTAATGAAATTTTCCATGTGTAAATGAGAGAATGAAACATTTTATTGTGAATTAACAAAAATTTTTGTGGGTTGGTTCATTTTAAAATATATATAAATCTTTATTGTTCAGATTATTACAGTTGTTCCTCTTTTTCCCCCCATAGCTCCTCTCCTCCCAGTTCCCACCCTACCTTCTGCCCTTACCCCCCAACCCTGTCCTCATCCATAGGTGTATGATTTTTGTCCAGTCTCTTCCCACACCCCCAATACCCCTTCCCCCCTGAGAATTATCAGTCCCCTCCCTTTCTATGCCCCTGATTCTATTCTATTTACCAGTTATTCTGTTCATCAGATTTTTTTATTCACTTAATTTTTAGATTCTCTTGTTGATAGATATGTATTTGTTGTCCATAATTTTTATCTTATTTTTTCTTTTTCTTGTTCTTTTTAAAGGATACCTTTCTGCATTTCATATAATACTGGTTTGGTGGTGATGAACTCCTTTAGCTTTTTCTTGTCTGTGAAGCTCTTTATCTGACCTCCAATTCTGAATGATAGCTTTTCTGGGTAAAGTAATCTTGGTTGTAAGTTCTTGCTTTTCATCACTTTGAATATTTTTAAAATATATTTTATTGATTTTTTACAGAGAGGAAGTGAGAGGGATAGAGAGTTACAAACATGGAGAGAGAAACATCGATCAGCTGCTTCCTGCAAACCCCCGAATGGAGATGTGCCCGCAACCAAGATACATGCCCTTGACTGGAATCAAACCTGGGACCCCTGAGTCTGCAGGCCGACACTCTATCCACTGAGCCAAACCGGTTAGGGCTGGGCCAGTTCATTTTAATGCCATATATGAGAAGGATGTGTCATTTTTATAGCAAATGTCAGGCTTTTCTGGTTTACCCATAGAGATGGTCAGATTGGTGCTCCAGTGACTTTCAGGAGAAAGGAGAGACCACAGCCAGCTCACAGCCATATGTCTCCAGGCTCATTTCAAACTCTTCTCCTAAGAGTTTAATGGTAGACAATTATCTGCCTCTTCAGACATCTGGGGGGGGGTGGTGGAGGCAATAACCATGAAGAAAATTAGTCCTACTGTTTAATATCTATTCTCCTGAATGATGTAATATGTAATAATTTGTTAGCTCTCTATTCCCCTCATATCCAAAACCCTTAGATGTGGATCTATTGTTCTGAATTATATCTAGAATTGCTATCTTCTCATCTGTAAGTCAGGGATGATGGAACTGATTTCACAATAGAACTGTTCAAAAATGTTTATTGCTTCTCAGATTCTCTCTATAATTATGATATACTTTGGATAGATACATATTGCCTAGACTTGGGACTTTCGGATTGAACAACCTGCCTTATGATGGTGCTTAAAGAAGAGTGAGGACTGTGTGTTAAACAGTGCAACTAACCAATATTTAAATAAATAAAAATTCCCAAATTAAGTCTTGGTTATTAATTCTGAATTATTCTTTATGACAGCCCATTCTAACCTTGATTTCAGCAAACTTAAAGAGAGATATTCTACCAACTCATAGTGAAACTTCCTATTTGTAAAAATAATGCTCCTTTGACACACATTACTCTGGGACTACATGATAGTTTAATATGTACACCTTTGCAGCTCTGATTTCTAAATACAGAAATTTGTTTCTGTCTCTTCTGGAACCTACCATTGGTGGTGTTCCTTAAGGGTCCATCGCCCTTCACTTTGAATTATGGAGATAAGGTGAGCCTGCACCTGAGTTGGGTGACTGCCTTTCCCTCAGCTGTAAACTTTCAGTCACATTATCAACCCATTGACTGCTTCTCATTTTTATTAAGGAGTATGAACTGCTTGAAGTTTTTAGATAAACATAATAAATGCTTACATATACCAAATTAATCATTTTTTTCTTTGAGATACCCCACTAAAAAAATTTAATATACATTGCTTTCAGAAATAAATTGGAGTTCTATTCAAACAAAACTTAAAGTGTATAAATGGAAAAAAAAGTGATAAAAGGGGAATTAATTTTTTGATAGCCTGTGATGTCTCAGGCATTATTCTTTATTTGAATTACCTTATGTAATTCCCACAACAATCCTGTGAAAACCAAGAGATTGTTGAAACCAAGGAAATTGCACTCATTATAAGTGCAAGAAATAAAATTTTATCCTAGATATAAGTACCTATGTATTCTGCTTTTCTAATACAGAAGTACTTTATGGGTATTTCAAACACACTATTTCTTTTTAGTATCATCATTTTTTCAATCAACAACATCTACTAAAAGCTGGGTACATACAATGTACTATGATAGGCAACTAGAAAAATGAAAAAGTCTAATTCCCATCTTCAAAGATGGGAATTTAGTTGGTGAGAGAAGATACCCAACTCACATCATCAACACCCATGTCATTCTATAGAACAGAATGTGGGACAAATAGAAATAAAGAAAATTCAGTCAGTATGCATATATGGAAAACCTTCTGAAGGAGGAGGCAATGAATTGAATCAGGCGCTTAAGGATGGGCAGGAATGTACCAAGAGAAGGAAGAATTTATTGCTGCCTTGTGGTGTGAATTCAGTAGACTGCATTCATGGGACAGTAGGAAGGCTCCCCACACTAGAGAGGTGCTCAAATCAAAGTGTAATGAGAAAGTGGAGGTATGATCAGTTTGACCCAGGTTGTAATGCTAGGTAAAAAGTTTGGACTAAATGATATAATAAACTAATTTATGAGCACTAAAGTTTCATAATATTTTATAATATTGTAGGGCCAAAGGGGACAATAAATAATGATACATATGGAGGATAAGTAGAGTAATTTGGGTTTGAGGAGCTAAAGTCTGGTTCAGAAAAATGATAATCTAATCTAATAAAAGAGTAATATGCAAATTGACCACTACTCTGAGACACCTAAGCCACGCCCACCAGCCAAGCCACACCTCCAAGCCAATCAGAGCAGCTGTATGCAAATTAACCTAGCCAAGATGGAGGCCAGTAGCCACAGAGCTAGAGTAAACAGCAGGCTTCCATTGCAACTGCCTGCCTAGGCTAGCTGAACCTCTGCTCACGGTAACAATGTTTCAATTATAGAAGCCACGGAGCTGAAAAAAACAGTTCTTAGCTGCCTAGGCCTCTGCTCAAGGTAACAAAGTTTCAATTATAGAAGATTATAAATAAACCCCAGAAACCTGATTCCAGCCAGCCTCGCTGGGACCTTGGGTCAATGGAAGCTGTGGGCAGCCTGAAAGCCTGAAAACAGCCCTCAGCCCCTCACCCAGGCTTCCCAGGTACCCCAGTAGAGACCCAAACCTTGAAGGGACTGTGAGCAGTCTGAAAACAGCCCTCAACCCCTCACTCAGGCTGGCCACACCCCAATGGGATGAGGGTCCCCATTGGGAGGGGCTTGGCCAGCCTGCAAATAGCCATTAGCCCCTCACCAGGCACACCAGCAGGTGGACATCCCCTGAGGGGTTCCAGACTGTGAGAGGGCACAGGCTAGGCTGAGGGACCACTCTCCCCTGAGTGCACAAATTTTTGTGCACCAGGTCCTTAGTATGCATATAAAGGGGTTTGGGAAATAGAATCCAGTATCTCATTACATCTGTGAGACCCAGTGGAAAGTTTCAGTGATGATTGGTTGGTCTGGAAAACTACTTTTGCAATTCATTTGATTTTATAGGAAAAGACATCTTTCCTGATGCAATCAATAATGGTGTTCACTTTTGTAATGGAGACACAGAGAGGAATAATTGGGAATATGATATATACATGTAGTTTAAAACTTTAGTTATATTGAAACCAATAAATGTTCATGAATTTTACTAAAATTTGATGCAATTCTGGGCCTTTCATTGATGGATATGTCATTGGGGTTCGAAGCCATCTTTCTAGTATAAATAACACATTTAGGGCATTATTTACAATTTCAGTTTGCTGTTTTCTTTCAAGTGAATAAGAAAGTTTCAAAACCATATGATTGAAAATTCATGTACATTGATTTTCTCCCAATCTCTCTTACTTTACCACTTTCAATAGCAATCATTTCAGTGAGTAGTTTTATTAAAATATTCTGAAGCATTCCTTTTAGTTTCCAGAAGAAGATATCTTTCTTTTTGCCCTTATATTTAATTGATTTATATAATATCTAACTAAATTACATACTTACAATAACAAATACAACTAGCATGAATAGGTTTTGATAAAACACAGCTGACTCTTGGTTCAAAGATGACTTGCCTTGTGATCACAAGAGTGCATGGGACCCTAGAGCAAAATTTCCAGGTGAAGTCAGAGCTTTTGGCAGGCTCCAAGTAGTAGTTACTGTATTGTGTTCCTAGCATGGAAGCATGAGATAATCTAGTAAGCCAGACAAGTAGAGCTTGGTGAAGAGCTTGTGTTATTCCATAGAGAACACATTCCTCTAAATGTTAAGTAGTAACTAACATTTATTATGGTTACTATGAGCATCAAAATGGAACCTGACATGAAGTATTCCTCATCTAATCTAATAAAAGAGTAATATGCAAATTAACCATCACTCCAAGACACCTAAGCCATGCCCACCAGCCAATCAGAGCAGCTATATGCAAATTAACCCAGCCAAGATGGCGGCCGGCAGCCATGGAGCTAGAGCAAAGAAGAGGCTTCCATTGCACCAGCGATGGAATTGAAACTGCTTGCCTAGGCCGGCTGGGCCTCTGCTCAAGGAAATAATATTTCAATTATAGAAGCCATGGAGCTGAAGTAAACAGGAGGCTTTGTTGCCTGACTAGCCTCTACTCAAAGTAACAAAGTTTCAATTATAAAAGATAAATAAACCCCAGAAACATGATTCCAGTCAGCCTCGCTGGGACGTTGGGTCAATGGGAGCTGTGGACAGACTGCCATCAGCCATCAGCCCCTCACCCAGGCTTGCCACACCCCCATGGGGTGCGGGTTCCCACTGGGGGGCTTGGCCAGCCTGCAAACAGGCATCAGCCCCTCACCCAGGCTGGCCAGGCATGCAAGCAGGTGGACATCCCCCAAGGGGTCCCAGACTACGAGATGGCACAGGCCGGGCTGAGGAACCTCCCGAGTGCACAAATTTTTGTGCACCGGGCCCCTAGTTTTATAATAAGAACATAGCTTGACTTTAAACATCTAGACCTTCCATATTTTCTTTTGGGGAACTGTCAGTACAAAATGGAATAAATGTCAAGTCTCACAAGTTTGAAATTTGTAGAGAAGTCAAGGAAGTCAAGGCAGGAAGTAGATACAAAATGAGATAGAACTTGACATTATAAAGTAAAAAAATTTTTTTAATGTATGTAAGCTATGCTTTTATTCATTTCCCACATTCTTTAGTAGCTAATTCAAATGAACACCTACTTATTTTTTGAAAACCATAGCTTTCCAACATTTATAAATGTATGAAGTTGTTTCTTTTCAAGAACCGCTTCAGAACATTTTTAACAACTTTCAAAAACACAAAATAAATGCATCATCCTAATTTCCTAAGGAGCGGTTATGCAAAAAGTTATCATGCATTTCCTTGAAGTCACCAAATAAGCCTATAAAAACAAAGACTATAATGCAGCATAATACCCCCAAGTTATCCTGTAACATGATGCCCCTATAGCTATTATCTCATCTCACTTTCCTTTAAGCCTAAGACGCTCATGGGTGTATCTGAATGGCAGAGTCTTGGTCCCCTGCAACTCCCTAGCTGCCTGGTAGGCTGATTTAGTTCCTGGCTTCTACCTTGGTATCCCAGGTCCATAAGTTAAAAAAGACCCCAACATAAGGTGTTAAAGTTACAGATTATGACAACCAAACACTATAGCTGATAATCAAATCATACTATCACATGCCAAAATAATTTTTTTAAAAGATGAAGGATCTAATTGAGAATATTTCAACTCTTTATCTTAAAATATAGTCAAATTTAACATAGTAAATTGTCTGGAAAATAAAATTCAGCAATGGAAACTTTAAATGTGTTAATAATTGATGATTATCTCCCCCATAGTTTATCTTTTGAAAGCCTCTATGTGATAACCATGTCATATCTAATCTTCTATAAATTGATTGATTCACAAACATCTATTTTAGGGGGTATTTTTCATTTAGTGAGCATTTGGAGAGCCTTTAACAGCTTTTAGGTCTCTCTAATTTTTAATTATGACAGGATGGGTAGGCATGCAATGTAACACCAAAACCCAGTAATACATTACTTAGATGACACTGTACTTGAGAGAAGGGGAGTTTGGAGCTGAGTACTTTAGCCGATAAAGCACTCATTTTTCACCCATCGGACCTCAGTTCCTGCTGTCTCTGCTTCCTTAAGTAAAATTAATTTTGTTATGTCAACCATGCTACCATTAGTTGATAATCCGGGAGGCAATAGGTGCCTTGCATATTTCATGTTTTGTTAGGTTCATGGTATTTCTGAACATGGGCTAAATAGTAGTCAGACATTTCAGATGTGCTTAGCGACCCACTAATTTTAATTTTAGTTTATAAATTGTAAAAGCTCGGTACATGTTAACAGTTTTAAGCAGGACCAGTGGGACACTTGGGAGAGAGAAATATTGGCAGTTTTAACGAATGTGTCCCATGTTCAGATTGAGAATTCATTTGTGTTTCTAATATGAATTCCGAGGATATAGGTTACTTTGGGATCTCTAGTGTTCTGTGTTTGCCTCCCACTCAGACCTATAAAGCCCCCAGGATAAGGATGAAATCCCAAATGTCTAGTGGTGTGCTTAGCATATAGTGTGCACTTAAAATATGAGGAGAGCAAGAGGGGTCTGGTTTTTATGAGGACCAAATAAACCCACTTAAGGACATTATGAAAGATGATTTGGGAATTAATGATCAGACTCCAGGCTATAGGAATTAAGACTCTGAATGGATGATAGAAGCAGCTTTCTAGAAACACCTCAGATAATCTGACTATCTGATAGTCAGAAAACTGCAGAAATAAGAAATGACCAGATGTCTGAGGCAGAGAGTACACTACACTTTTAGGTGAGTGCTTTCAGGTTCTATTCAAATGCCCTCCAACTCAGAGTTGGAAAAATGTAAGTTTATTGAGCAAGGAACATCAGGAAACTAAAAAAATGATGTCATCCTTCCAGGACTTTTGAACCAGTTGTGCTATAACCAAGGAAAGAAAACTCAACTGTGAAGCATGTGGGGACTTCAATAACAAGCTAGGAGGGCAGAAGGAATCCCTGGGATCTATCCTAGCTATATTCCTGAGCAACAGGGCTGATCTAGAGGGGTGAGGATGGCTGGCATACCCAGTTATAGTCCTCATACTTGGGCTTGATATGCAGATAGCGTCACTCACCAAGAGGGTCTAGGCTGGCTGACTGGTAACATTAGCAACCTGTTATGGCAGACAAGTGGCTGAGTGAGGAGAAGTACCATAGGCAGGAGCATGAAGAAGTCAATTACCCCCAAGGAGAATGTGAGGGCCACATGGACTCTATCCTGGAATGGGAATGGCTTTTAGAGAGAAAGTCCAAGTGTTTCTGGTCTCAGACCCGAAGACTGACTATATTATTATTGTAGTGGGTTTATTCAAACTACAATTTTACACAGATTTACCCACACTACAATTTAGATGTACATAAAAATGGAGTTAATTGAGGCACAGAGAAAAGATATTTTTCCTGTTTCTCATTCAAATTTCTGGGGCAAAATTGTCCTTAGACAGCTCTAAACCACTCTGAAACATGACCATATCAAAATAGATCAGGTCAGTCCCTGTGGCCAGGCAAAGGGAAGCCTGGATGTTCAGCTTCCTTGGATTGCTCCAGATCCTCCCTAAGCAATGGCCTGGATGACACTCAGACATTCCCACGGAGTGCAGCTGGGCAGGTAGATGACTTGCCAGGTAATATATATATTCTTAGACCTGCTTTGAGTGAAGGTGAGACGATACTACAGAAGTCAGGAGAGACAGATAGAGAATGGGGAATGTAATTGGTTTTTGCTGCCATAGATTTTCTTGGCCTCACTCATCTTCTTGCTCATGGAAGGGACTAGATGTTGACATCTTGCCATCAGAGCTACTGCTTCTTATATCTCAGAAAGGAGACAGAATTGTTCTTCAGTATGATTCAGCTATACTTAAATAATATCTACTCTATAAAAGCAAAATAGTAAAATTGACCGTTTCTTCGGGATGCCCAACAGCCAATCAGAGCAATGGTATGCAAATTAGCCCAGCCAAGATGGCAGAAGCCCACCCAAACACTGGGTCCAATGGAGTGATGGCACCGGTGAATGCCGTTTGCCGGCGGTGGGTTCTGGGCAGTGGCGGCTGGCTGCAGGGCGGGCGGAAGCCAGGCCCCCGGCCCTGCAGCCGGGCTTGGGAATGGAGCTATCGCGGGCCCACAGGACCTTGGAGGCTCATTGGCAGCTGCTTGCCCACCTGGATCCAACCTTGTGGCCTGCTCTGGGTGTGTGGGAGCTTCTGTGGCCCATGGCGGAGCCTACTATGCAGGTTGGCCACAGATGTTCCCTTTGTTGTATGTGTTTTTCCCATTGACCCCTTCCACCTCATATCCAACCCCCCCAGGCCTTTCCCCCTCTATGTCTATGTCCATAGGTTATCTCTTAACATTTCTGTTTCCTTTCCAATCTCTAAATTTTATTTTCTAAGTT
>PVJC01017327.1:0-14425 GCA_004026665.1 Murina feae
CACACACACACACACACACACACACACACAAAAGGCGCCTGGCAGACTGGGGCCATCATAGGACATCCACTGAGGGGTCCCAGACTGTGAGAGGGCACAGGCCGGACTGAGGGACTCCCTCCACCCCGAGTGCACAAATTTTTGTGCACCGGGCCCCTAGTTCAGCTATAAAAAGGAATGAAGTTCTGATACATGCCACAGCATGGATGAACCTTGAAAACTTTATGCCAGACACAATAGGACAGATCTTGTATAGTTCCATTTCGGTGAAATATTTAGAGTAGTCAAATTCACAGAGAAAGTAGATTAATAGCTGCCAGGGACTGGGAGGGTGGAATGGGGAGTGACTGCTAATGAGTACAGGTTTGGTTTTTTTTGGTGAGTGATGAATGTTCTGGAGTTAGTGGCAGTATTGGTTGCACAAGTTTGTAATACACTAAAAAACACTGAATTGCATACTCTAATGTTGAACTTTATGGTATGTGAATTATATCTCAAGTATGTTTATTGCTTCAAAAGTCTGTCAAAGAAACATCTTTGGTTTTGGAATATTAACACAAATTTATTTTAAAAAGCACGGTAAAAGGAGTGTAAGCTTTGTTGTGAAGTCAGTATATTTTCCACATGACTGCTAATTTTTACTAACTTATTGAGGATTAGATCAGCCTGAGGAGCTGTCATTTTATATTCAAAAAGCCTGTGGTGTTTATTATTCTTTAACATTTCTCTAGCTTTATGTGATAGTGATCATTGTTTAATGAGAGGAGAATTCATTCCAGATTTACCTTTGTATAGTAAAGGGTAATACTTTCATGAGTAGTCCTTTATTTTTCATTAAAGAGTAAAGATATGACTAAAATTTGAAAATATGTTTTTGGGAATATAGGCAGCAGCATACTACTAGAATAATGCTAACAGCAGTTACCAGTGGATTCAGGTTTAACTTGGCAGATAGGTAAGTCTGCAGTCTGTCCCAGAACTGATCCTCGTTCAGGAGTCCACCATCGAAATACTTGTTTACAGAACAAAAAGAAGCAGCAGATCCTCACCTGCTTGAGAATTCTAAATTTGACACTTGTTTTACTGAAAATTGAGAAAAGGCTTGGTAGGTTTCACCCATAATGTGGGGTTGAGTTGCAGTAGCTTAAAATGGTTGAAAAAAAACATAGGGACAAGACAAGTTTTTGAAAGAGCTTTTTGTTCTCCTGCCTTTTGTTTATCTTCTGAACTTATAATTTAGTAGAATGAGCTATTTTAAGTTTATTTTGACTTTTATCATTTTTGCGCCTATCACAGTACCAAACATGATGTGGGTGCTCAATAAATATTAACTAGTGACAGATCCTTATATTTTTAGTCATGTCTCTGAAAATAAATATAGTATGTTGGTGTTTATTCCTTTTTACAGCTTTAAATATCCAGATACCTCTTATAATTAGTTATTGTTTGGACCAAATGATGTTTTACACTGAATTTCTTTGGGAGAAGAACTAAAAATTTGGTTCTGGGGGTGGAATAATTGGAGGTGACAGTTTTAATTACCTTTCCCAGTGGAATTTTTTATTTAAGAGAGAGCTTTTGATGTAGTGAATAAGTTATTTCGGTGCTGTATTTTAGATTAGTGTTCATTTTTCTAATTAAAACTTTTCCTATTTGAAGAAAAAGAAACAAATCAATCAACTTAAAGAAGTAGGAATCAATAAGCAATCCCTGAGGGATCAGATTGGCATTTAGTACTGAAGACTTTCCTTGCTTAGAATTTCTCAGGCTATAATAAGTCATTCTTAATTTATTACTTGAGGTTTCTTTCTTTTTGCTCACATTCTGCTGAATCGTAGATGTGAGTAATCTTAGATATTTTCCCCATTTTAAAGTTATTATACCTTTAAGAGTTTCTAATAGTCACTGGAGTTTTTCAGCATAGGTGAAGAAAAGGCAGTCTATCAGTGTATTTATTGAATGTTCAAAGATGAGTAAATCACAGTCCCTACTATCAAGGAACTCACAGTATAGAGGAGAGGACAGAGACTCATGCAGATTACAGAAATGTAGTCAGGCAGGTGCCATGGAGGAGGTGTAAGTGGAATACCCTTGGACCACGGACAAGCACACATTGCTTTATTCTTATACGCAGTGTCACTAATGGTGAAAGGCCTAAGTGGGTCAGGGAAAGGCACGTAGAGCAGGTGGGGCTGGAAGGGTAAGCAGGGATTCACCAGAGGGTCAGAGGGAGCAGGGAGCACCGGCCAAGGGCACAGACACCAAGGCTTTAACATGTGATGGAAGCAGCCTGAGGAGGGACAGAGCAGGCTCGCAGGCCAGAAATGCCTATGTTCAAATTAAGTTCCATCTCTTGCTCCGGAGCTGTGGGCAAGTTCCTTAGTAACTCTGGGTTCAGATTCTTCATTTGTAGACTGGTTTGCTAGGTAAGTGGAATGAAAAAAACAACAAAATGTCTTTAGCTCTAAGGAAGAAAGAGTGGTAGGTATAGTCAGGTTAGGCGCTGTGTGTTAGGAAAACATTTGTATATTTTGGATGGGCAAATCTCACCTTTGATTTTATCTTTCTGTTGTAGGTTAAAGCAGCGACTGGAGAAGAGGTGTCAGCTGAGGATCTTGGAGGCGCTGATCTTCATTGCAGGTGAAACGGAAGAGGTTGTTTCTTTTCAGGTTGTTTCTTAATTACTGCTGTGTATGTGCCACATGTTTTAAAAAGTTTAAAGTATTTTTCCAAGTATTAAACTTGCCACAGTTTATGTGTTCTCCATCTGCTATTTTAGGGTTCAGTTCTTTGAACTGTAGAGTTGCATTTTTAAGCTAGAACATCAGCTTTTCCATTATAGAAAGACTGGAGAGACAGGTTTCTTATTTAACAAGTACCCATTGGGCTCTAGATCTTGGAGATGATAGACATTGTCTCTGTCCTCAGGGAGTTTACAGTGTAGTCAGGGAAGTGGGCAATAAACAAATAATTACCAAAATTCATATAAATGTATATGTGTGATAGGCCTGCAAAGGAGAAATATAGGGAGAGCATATAGAAGGTGGATCAAGTTTAGTGAACATTGGTTAAGTGAACATTTGGGAGGTGGAGCACAGGGTACTGGTGGTGAACTGTAATTCAACAACAGACCACAAGAGAAAATGAAATAGAGAAGTTCGCTAATCATGGGTCTGGAGGAAGTAAATGGTATGCCTTCAGGGGCCACTCAGGGAGGTCAGGGCAACTGGGACAAAAAGAAAGAAACTGGGGCTAATGTTGTATTTATAAGATAGATTACATTTCAGTTTTAGGTCCTATTGATGGTTTTGTACCAAATTTAAAAGTCAATATCCCAAATCCAAATAATATTCCAAATTCTAAAGTGTTTTTGTTTTAGAGTATAAAAACAACTCAATATGTGATGACAGTTTTTCCTTTTATATATGTATTTTTTAACTGGCTTCGGAGAGGAAGGGAGAGGGAGAGAAAGAAACATCAATGGTGAGAGAGAATCATTGGATGACTGCCTCTTACATGCCCCCTACCAGAGATTGAGTCTGCAATTTGGGCATGTGCCCTTGACAGGATTCGAACTTGGGACCTTCCAGTCCACCAGTGGACGCTCTATCCACTGAGCCAAACCGGCTAGGGCTGGGGCACATGTTTTAATAGGGTCCTAGGTAGGAGTGCTTTGGGTTCCTGGGCTAGGGCTGGATTGTTGAGCTCCATCCAAGAGTAGAATTTTGGTAAGCCTGATGGGGGTCTTCTCTAAGGGTGCATAAGACATGTAGATGGTGGGAGGCAGGGGAGAGTGCTGATCACAAGGGCTGCTGGGAAGGTCATATCAGGACTTACATTTGATCGTGACTCTCAGTTGATCTGTAGGGCTTGTGCCCGTACTAGTTAGTCTAAGGTCCTTGCAGGCCTCTTGGCCAAATAAGTGGATGCTAAGGCGGTAGTACCTGCTATCAAGAGCTTAAACTCTTGATAGCAGGTAAGTGTTTAACAGCTGGTTCTCTAGAGGAGGGAAAAGCCCTGCTTTGTGGATCTGCCCATATCTATAGTATAAATTATCCCACCTCAGGATGCAGCTGAGTGTGGAATCAGGAAGAGATGCACACAGTAGGCTCTTGTGAGTCAGGTGCCAGCTTGCTCTGCATATTACTGGTTTAACTACTTCAAGTTAGAGTTCAGAGGTAAGAAGACCATTTACCTCCTAGAATTTTATGAAGTGTTAAATGAGGTGATAAATGTAAATTGCTTGAAATAATATCTGCTTTAAATAGATACTTATAAATGTTAACTGCCATTATTACTGTTGTTTATCATCATAATTGGTCATTAAGGGTTTGGACCTTTTTTTTAAAAAAAAGAGAGTACAGATAGTCCTTGGGTTACGTCGTTTCGTGATTACGTCGCCATCTCCCATTTATTTATTTAAAAAAAAGTTCTGTCATTTTGATGTATGTACATATGTGCTTTATGTTTTTTATTTATTTATCACAAGTAAAGGTCAGGAATTGTTATCTTTCTTTTAACATTTTTTTACTGTTTCACTTAATTACTGCTGTGTATGTGCTATGTGCTCCATGTGAGTGACGTAAGGTGCTTATGTAGATGGGTTCCGACTTACGGTGAAAATCGTGTTACTTCGTGCCGTAGGAACGGATCTCCAACATAACCTGAGGACCTGCTGTAATTAGAAAACCATTGAAAAGCTTTAAGCAGAATGTGCTATCACCAAATATTTCATTTAAAAAATTCCCTCTGGCTACTAAGTAGAGAATGCTTGAAGTGTTGGCAAAAGTCTACATGGGGGACCAGTTGGGTGGGTGTATCAGTAGCGTAGGTGAGAGATGCTGGTGGCTTACGTGGTTATGGTGGTAGTGAAGGTAGGAGGGTGAACAAAGTTGAGCTCTATTTTAGAGGTGGAATTGAGAGACATGTTGATGGATTTCATGTAAGGGGTGCAAGAAGGTGGAATGATAAAGATGGTAATATGAAATGGCTTTACTTCCTGAGATTGGAAAGGCAGGGGAAGGAGCAGATTTGAGGATGGGACAAGAGGATCAATCATTCCTTTTGGATCTGATAAGTTAGAGATGCTTGAGACATGCAAGTAGAGATGCTGAGGAGGCAGTTAGCTGTAAGAGTCCGGAGCACAGACCGGTGCTGGAGATCTTTCTATGGGAGTCCTCAGCATAGAGATGGATTGTAAAACCATAGGATGAGATTAACTCACCTCCAGGTGAGTATAGATGTAGAGGAGGGTCCAGGGTCATATCCTAAAGAACCCAGGCCTGAATGGCAAGCGTCTAATCATCAGAGTCAGGTGTGGTAAACCTACCTTTGATCTTCCAACCACAAACAAACCCAGGGAGACAGATGGGTATAATAATTTTGCTTTCTTATCAAAGAACACTGCCATGCCAGTTGAAGGGTGGATTTAGGGGCCTATCTTTGCCCCAGGTTTTCATTCCTTTCTCATTGAGCACTTACTTTGTGTATTACTCATAATAAGTGTTGCACTAAGTGTTATGAGTAATACAGGGGAATTTTAGCTCTTGTCTCTAACCTCAGGATTTATAATTTAGTTAGGCAGCTAAGAGAAAGAAATGAATGAATTAAAAAATAATTACAAAATATGCTAGCATGCTTCCAATTTTACAACTAGAGGCCAAAGGAGGAATGACGAGTTGAGGAAGGCATAGAAAAGCTTAGAGGGAGAGCTTGAGGGTCTGCCCGAGTTTGAACAGAACACTTGTTCATTTAAGTGAGCACAACTGTATGAGTGGAGATGCAGCGTGACTGCCTTATCTGGCCATTTACTGACTGTTACAGGGAGACAGTGAGTGGATGTTTCAACCTGCAGAGAAAGAGGACGCAGGTAGAAAAGGGTGAGTAGGTATAGGATGGTGCGGGCTGTTATTGTTTGTGCTTAATCTAGGGAAGGTGAAGAAGATAGTATTTATGGAGTATTAACAAAATGTTTTTGACTTTAAAAAATGTAATCCAGTGCCCATGAAAACTGTAGGCAGTATATCAATTTAGGGTATAGGTTCTAGAATTCATCTTTCATTCACCTCACTTATTACCATTGTGACTAGACAAACCACTTAATCTCCTGGAGCCTCACTTCCTCATGTGTAAAACAAAGGAAAGGATAGTTCTTACTCATAGCACAGCATCTGGTGCGTGCTAAGTACCCTATTACTACGGCTATTATTCTTAATCTATTTAAAATCATGGGACAATGATTAGATAGATGGTGATGGCTCTTTTTGGGAACAATGTCATAAAATTTACTAGTCACAAATTGCTCTGGGTTCTCTCTGTCTAATCAAAGAGTGATAAATGTATATTTACAAAGGTTCTATCTGTCTTTATAAATACATATTTATACTTCTGTTTAGTCACCCGAAAGAATTAATTTGACACAAAACTTATGTAATATAATGCCTCCTCAAAGGTTTCTCTTTCCTGCTGTTTTGGGAAATACTAGGCAGCTTTTAAAAGAAAGCATTTTATTTTAAGTATTTACTGACTTGGAAGCAATTCCTCCTGCTTCTGTTTGTTTTCTGAATTACTACAGTGTAGCTAGAAGTCAGCACTTGTAGCTAGTATTATATATGAAGCATTTACTAGTAAGAGATATACCATCAGTTGTAAATTATCGTATTAAATTAGAGAAAGGGAAGGGTCTGCCATTGCAAAGGCACTGGAGGGCTGTAATGAGGAGCAAATGTAGTCTCTGCTCTTATTCAGGGACACCCAATCTAGAGATGGAGAGTGACACAAAACCACTGCAACAGCCCAGTTCTAAGAAATGTCTCCCAAGGGTTTGGCATTTTCCCTAGACAAGATATCAAAATTTAGATTGTAGCAGCTTAGCCCTTACTCATAAAATGAACCAAAATTTTGTTTGTTTCAAGTATACAGTTTGCCTGACTTTACCATTTTGTTTATACTTTACTAGAAAGTCATAGTACTTTACATCTGAAATAAGAAGCCATCTAATCAGAACAGAACCAGAGCAGCCCATATTTTATTGACACTGAACTTGAAATTGAACAGGAACTTCCATGGCCCTTAAGACAGAATCATTTTAGCAATACTCATTTGCTGGAAACTGATTGTTTTCACCAACCTTGGTTGCTCTGAAAGGTCAGAGCTATGCACCCATTCAGTTGAAACATTGTTAGTTAAAGCAAACCCCTACCTGTTACTTACATGTAAATTCTTGCTGCCTGTTTGTTGTCTGAATTTCCTGCCTAAGGATATGGTTGTTTTATCAGAGACTCAATAAAAGGCTGGTGAGACCCAGGCACCAGTGGGCAGTCATACCCACTAGAGGTAGACTCCACACCTGGTCCCCCAGTTTCCAAATTGATTCTCTTCTAGTCTCTCTCTCTCTTCATTTTGTGTGTGACCTCCTTCAGAACTGGAACCCTGAATAGGAACCCTGAACCACGCTGGATGTGTAAGGGGTTCTCACACTCATTTTTACTCATGATCCAAGGGATAGTGTCTTAAACCTTTGCATTTGTTACCCTATAACAGCTTGCTTTTAGGTGTAACTTTGGAGAGAGGGAACTCAGCAGTCTTTCAGAAGCGAGAGGCCATAGTTAGCATCTTCATTAGGAGCTCAGTTAGGTACAAACACTTTTTGTTGTTACCAACAGCATCACGAAAGAGTGCCATCTGTGGTTGAACTTATCATGTAGAATTTTGTTTGAGGTTCGTGGGATGACCATTAAATAGAAGTTCTTAACAACAAAGCCCCATAGTCTGGTTGAAGGAGGTCAAGACAGAAATAGAGGCGTGGATTCTTTTGCAGCTACTGGTGGTCCTATGCTAGGTTCTATGCATACCTGTTTTTCCTGTTTGTAAAACAAGGATGATGCCAGGGACATTACAGTGTTTGCCAGGGACATTATGAAGTTCTAATTAAATATCATTTATTAAAGTGATTTGGAAGTAAAAGTGATGCCATCCTTAGATGAAAGAAGATATTTGGAGCTTAAGATATTTCATTTTTTTCTTTTTCTCTAACTGATTATTTTAGTGTGTTTTACTCCGTAGAAAGTCTGGAGTCACTGACTACTACGCTATGGATGATAATCACGCTCTTCACTTAACTAGAAAGATTGTGAGAAATCTCAATTATCAGAAAAAATTGGATGTGAGTTGGATGTGTTCTTATATCTTTTACTTTTCTGAAAAGCATTTTGGCTTATGTCATCTTGAAGTAATGTTTTAAAAATGGTTAGTAGGATTTTTCTATTTTCTGCAGGTTACCATTGAGCCTTCTGAAGAGCCTTTATATCCTGCAGATGAATTGTATGGAATAGTGAGCGCTAACCTAAAGAGGAACTTTGATGTCCGAGAGGTATGTGAAGTGGAAGTGTGAGCCATAAACCTTGCTGCCTGTCTCCCATATGTGTATACATTTTCAAAGCCAGAGTCTGCTTATAATGTTCATGCGTAGGGACTGGTTTAGGTCTCAGTAAGGAGCGACAGACATGTGAGGGAAAGATATTTCCATAGTGTAGGATTCACTGGTACACAGTAAATACCAAAAGAGAAAGGGGGAAAACCCTCTTAATTATTGGGAAGTTTTCATTGCACAAGGACGAAGCTTGGTTTATTCATAAACAGTACTCCATAATGTGGACATTAAGAATGCTGTAGGGCAACTTCATCATTTTCAGCTATTTCTTTTTAGTATTCTTGTTTCAGGAATTGGATGAAATGTTGAAAGAAAAAACATACCCTTGTATATCAATATTACATTAGCAAAGATTAGACTTTTGATTACAGGTGAAGATGTTACTATGATTACAGATTGTTAACATAGTCTTGGATAGTCTAGAGTAACAATTTTTAGTGTTTGCATATAGCATGTAGTCTTTTATTTTGTTCAGTATCTATATCTGGCAGAATACTTTTTAAAAAATATATATTTTATTGATTTTAGAGAGGAAGGGAGAGGGAGAGAGAGATAGAAACATCAGTGATGAGAGAGAACCACTGATCAGCTGCCTCCTGCACGCCCCCCACTAGGGATCGAGCCCACAACCCAGGTATGTGCCCTTGGCTGGAATCGAACCTGGGACCCTTCAGTCCCAGGTCGACACTCTATCCGTTGAGCCAAACCAACTAGGGCTGGCAGAATACTTTTTAAACTAGAAAATTATTATTTTTAAAAAATATGTTTGTATTGATTTCGGAGAGGAAAGGATAGAAACATCATTGATGAGAGAGAATCATTGATCAACTGTCTCCTGCATGCCCCCCATGGGGATGGAGCCCACACCCAGGCATGTGCCTCAAGTGGGAATTGAACTGCGAGCTCCTGGTTCATAGGTTAATGCTCAACCTCTCCTCTGAGCCTCACCAGCTGGGCACTAGAAAAGTATTTTAATACCAGATTCTCTGTCTTAATATTTTGTTACTTTCCCCCTTGACTATAAAACTATTAATGTATTAATTGTGGAAAGAACAGAAAATATAGAAAAACATAAAATTGCTTATAATTTTACTTTGAATTTTAATGGAGATTATTTTATGAAGATAGACTCTTGCCTTCTTAAATAGTGCCTTGGACTTTCACCTGTTGCTGACTCATGTTCATCATTGTGAGGATAATTTATTATCTTTTCTGTTCTAGCAAAGCAGTCTTCCTAGTGAAAGGAGCTGTAGGACAGCCCTGGGATAGGAATCAGAAAACCCAGATTCTGGTCCTTGTTTCCCTAGTCAATGGTACTGGGATGGGTACGCAGCATTGATTTTTGCTCCTAGATATAAGAGTAGTAGTACTATATATGCTTGCTTTTTAAAATTTGAATCTTTGTGAAGATGAGGTACTATATGTGAAGATGAGGGAGAAAGTCTGGGTGGTCATTGTAAAGAAAATAGGAAGTAGTTTCACACTAAGTGACCCTAGGCTGTTGTGCCCTTTGAGTCACTTTATCTTCGTATTGAAGAATAAGAGTTATTATGTGCTGATTGTTTTTAAAAGGTACAATTTTGGCCCTAGCTGGTTTGGCTCAGTGGATAGAGGTCAGCCTGCGGACTGAAGGGTCCCGGGTTCGATTCTGGTCAAGGGCACATGCCCGGGTTGCGGGCTCAATCCCCAGTGGTGGGTGTGCAGAAGGCAGCCGATCAATGATTCTCTCTCATCATTGATATTTCTATCTCTCTCCCTCTCCCTTCCTCTCTGAAATCAATTAAAAAATAAAAGGTACAATTCTGGAGGAACATACCACTTAAAACAGATAACATATTTTCATTATATAATCAGACCTTTCAGGAAAATAACTAAAAAATAATTCAAAGTAAGCCTTTACTTTTTTGGAAAGAAAGATATTGTGAAACATTCACTCATTTTCAGCTTTTGCATCTTAGAAAAGAAGGCTTATATTGATGTAGTAAATAGGAGAAAGGAAGTTTGAACTAGTAGAAGAATGATGTATATCATGTAAAATCGTTCTTGAAGGAATTTGGAATATGCTTCATGTTTGGAACTCCTTGAAATAGGCCTGATATATAATGATGAACTCCGAGAATGAACTATTTAGTGATTTCTTCTGCTTTTAGGTTAATTAGATATGTATGTGGGGTGATTCTTTATTATCAGATTCAGAATCAGTAAACCTTTATTGAAGGTGTGGGGGAGGAAGAAACTTTCCTCTAACAGCCCAATTTAATTTCGCATGTGTGTATGGAATCCTCACATACATGAGAGAGACCCCACATACATGAGAGGTTCAGGACAGAAAGTTAAAATGAGATATATATGGCATTCTGAGCTAAGGATGAGGGAAGGTGCCTTGTGGCTTCAGAAGGGAGGAGGGTCATTCTCAGGACATTAAGAAGAACAGCTGTTCAACAATTAGAATTTCCCCCTGCTTTTTAGATAGGTCAGTGGTAACTGAGCATGAATGAGGCCCCTAATTTCAATTCTTTAAGGAAGATGTAAAAGTTTCTCATGACCCGGCAGGGTCTCAGTTGCCTTCAGCTCAAAACAACCCACATGCCAAAGTAGCATCTGTTCTTCTGAACCCCTTCAAAGGCTTAATAATAATAGCTACCTTTTAATGACAGCCAGGAAGTGTGTTGTGGTTAGCCCTTTTTTACGTCATAACATTTTAAAAAAAACAGATGAGGAAACTGGGGGTTAGAGGGTGTTAGCCCGCCAGGCTGACTCTCAGAGTAGGAGTCAGAGCTGGTTCTTCTCAGCATTATTTTGCTGCTACGTCATCACCTCTTTACAACTCTGTCCCATCTTTGCAGAAGTGAGAACTGAGACTCAGAGGGGTTCAATGTCTTTACTCCAGGACATGCAAATCATATGTGATGCCTCAGTTTGGAGGCTGAATCTTCTGAGCGAGCTCTTTGCCTTGCTTTCGGATTGAATCCCTTACCCTGGGCCAGTACATTTGAACAGCCACTGAAGCGTTGAGTCTGGCAACCAGCTCATGCAGTCTCTCTGCTTCTCTGGTATCAACACGGCACTAAAGCTTCTACGGTGAAATATAAAGTCAGAGCCCAGAAGGACTTCGTATGAAAAGTGAAATTCTAGTGAGAAGATTTTCTGTGTAGGGTGAAATTTTGTGAAAGTGACAACTTCACTATGAATTTATTTTCTTTATAAATAACTTCATAATGTAACAATTCCTTTGTAATATGATTTTCAGAGACATTGTTATTTTTCCTCTTAGGTCATTGCTAGAATCGTGGATGGAAGCAGGTTCAGTGAGTTCAAAGCCTTATATGGAGACACATTAGTTACAGGTATAAAGATGAATAATTGAATGTGAACATTTTCTGTTGCTTGAAAATAAGTTCTGTCTTGTCTCAAGGCTTTGATGCACTTGGCATGAGCTTTGTTGTTTTGAGCAGTACAAATGCGTGAGTCAGCATTTAAACGGAGCTGCTTTATAAAGATCAGTTGAAGCTGAATGGCTTCATGGATCCAGAGTTTTAAATGATGCTGTGATATAGGCCTTTGTCTGTGACTTAGCAGCATTAGAACAAAATTTTGTTCTAAAAAGTTTAGAACAAAAAAACCTGATGAACAAAATAGATCCAGAGACATAGAAACATGGAACAGACCGTTGAATCTTAGAGGGAAGGTGGGAATGGGTAGGTGGTTGGGAAGAGATTAACCAAATCACATAAGCATATGTGCATAAACCATGGACACAGACAATAGTGTGGTGAAGGCTTGGGGTGGGAGGTGGGTGCGGGATAGAAAGGGTCAATGGGGAAAGAAAGGGGATATCTGTAATACTTTCAACAATAAAGATAAATTTTTAAAAAATTTCTTATTATCAAATTAGCAGAAATATTTGTTGTTCTTTTTGTTTCTCTGGATAACTATTTTGAAAATTTCAGCACTGTCTTTAAAAAATAAGTTTTTATTGATTTCTTAGAAGGAAGAGGGAGAGAGAGATAGAAACATCAATGAGAGAGAAACATCGATCACCCCACCTCATACAATCTCCCCATGGGGGGTTGAACCTACAATCTGGGCATGTGCCCTGATGAGGAATTGAACTAACAACCTCTTGGTGCATGAGAGAATGCTCAGCCAACTGAGCCACACTGGCTGGGCTCAGCACAATCTTTTGTATTATTTAGTCTCTAATTTAACTGGGAAATTGTATATAATGTTTCAAACATCCTGGGAGGATGCAGACTGAGTTAAACCTCTTTGTAGGTCTTATGTTGGCTTATGTCCTAGATCCAGAATATAGGACAGAATACCAAGTCTGAAAAAAACAAAACAAGGATATTTATAGAAGTTAATTCATTCACCTGAAATGTTAAGTTAGTAGGCCTTTGGAGAAAAGTATTTGAAACATAGATGCTAGACCCATAATTATCTTGGACAAATGGCAAAACAAAGTGGGAATTTTTTTTGGTCTGATAAAAGCTCAAAAATGTAGCAGTTAGTCTGAAGACAACATATTAGAGTAGAATAAACAAACAGCTGCAAAAATCCAAATTGCAAATATACATTGAAGCTTAAGGGTAAGTCACCACGCTTTCTCTTGGTCTGATTCATGAGCAAGAGAATGGTTCACACGGGGAGTGGAATTGATGTTTTTGTATTTAGGTGTTTAAGAGCTTTTGTTTGATATATAGACAGGATTTGCCACTTAATAGTTCAGGATATAACCCTTATTGTGGGGCAGTTTAAAGTAAGTTCAAATTGTTTCTGCTTCTTTCTCAAGATGGATGGGCTATCCTCATCTCCATCTCTTTTTATGTATTTGGCTGCACTTGCTAAAAAACTGGTGGCACTTTTGTCCCCTACAATACTAGGGATATATCCAGTTTCTTCCATCTCTTCTTGACTATACTGTACTTCAAGTAAAGTTGGGGGAAGGGAAGGGGAGTGAGAAGGAGAAGAGTTGGGAAGCATGAGAGGTGAGAGGGAGAATAAGAGGGAACTTGAGAAGGTGAGGGCCATTTCGGGGAGGAAGCGAGGAGGCGAAGAATAGATTTTTCTGAGGATCAGGTGTCCCAGGCAGCTCTTAAGGGTTTCTTCCTGCCTCTGCACTTGCCATTTGCTAGCCCTAGTAGTCCCTTGGATATTTTTCTTTCCTGTCTGGCCCATAGGAAGCTGGTGAAGGTGCTCCCTTCATGGGTGTCCCTATTATAGTGGGGCATGGGCCCCACTCACTGGTCCTGTGCCCGGAGATCTCAGGCAGGGCTAAGGATGGGTTAAAAGTCTAAATAGTGAAGATGGCACGATATCTTCAGGGGTAGCACCTTACTGCTGAGAGATGAGCAAAGTTCCCAGCCTTTTTGTGGGTGGGGCAGGACTCAAAGTGGATTGCTGTGCTGTTTGGGAAGGTCACCCCTCTCTGCATTGATTCTAAGTGGCAATGACAGTGAGAGTGTGGCTAGGATTTTAGGCCTGAAAGACCAAAGAGAAAGCTAGGTGACATTGATCATTGTTTCATTTTTATCACATTAAATAAACATAATTAAATATAAATCAAAGGTCAGAGTAAAGAACAAAAACAAAAATTTAAAAATTTAGTGTCCTGCTTATCAATACACTGTAGAACAGTCTTATCCATTAATTTTTTGAGCCCCAGGTCTTTTAATGGCATCCTGTTCGCCTTGAGCTTGAAGACAGAGCCAGGTTCTAAAAACTGGTAGTGTGCTGCCTTAGACCCACTTCAACCAGCACAGCTGTTGACTCTTGGGTTCCAGGTATTTACATCTATATATAGTCATAAGTAGGCTTGTTGAGGATTACTCTTGGAAGGTCTCTCTAGTAAAAGTCTTCAGGTTCACAAAATAACCTGAAATCATCTAAATTGTGTACCTCACCAAATCACGTTTCCTTTCGTTCCTTTAAGAAATTTAAATAAAACTTCCGGAAAGGAAAAAGAAAAAGATGCAAACAGAGAAAATGAAAGTG
>PVJC01017327.1:14525-32744 GCA_004026665.1 Murina feae
CCTCCCTCCCTCCCTCCCTCCCTCCCTCCCTCCCTTCATTCCTCCCTTCGTTCCTCCTTTCTTTTCTTTCTTTCTTTTCTTTCTTTCTTTCATTTCTATTGACTCTAGAGAGGATGAGAGAGAGAGTCATTGATTAGCTGCCTCTTGCACGCCCCATACCGGGGATTGATCCTGCAACCGGGCATGTGCCCTTGACTGGAATTGAACCCAGGACGCTTCAGTCCATAGGCTGGTGCTCTATCCACTGAACCAAACCTGCTAGGGTTTCCCTTTATGTCAAGGGCCTGTCATGACAACAGGCATTTTCAGGCAAGCTAGTTACCTAACACTGGCCCACAATTTTGAACATTGACCTTTAAAGGACTCTGTGTCTTTGATTATTCTATTTCAGAATATTCTTCAAGTCGGGTACACAGTGAGCACTCAGATATAATATGTTACAATCTAACCAAACCAAGCAGTCAGACAGGTGATACACCCCTTTACATGCGACACACCCATTTCAAGAAAGCAAAAAATCCAGATTCCAGTATCTTAGAAATAAAATGTGACATGAGCTAGTGTATACCATAGACAAAATCTGTACATTTTAAACTTTGATTTGAAATTAAAGGATATTAAAAATGTCTTGAATTAAAAGCCCTCTGAAGTATATATATAACTCTTTATTTCCATTTTCTTTTGAGGATTTGCTAGAATATTTGGATACCCAGTTGGCATCATTGGAAATAATGGAGTTCTCTTTTCTGAATCTGCAAAAAAGGCAAGTACTGTTAAACATGTTTCAAGATTTTCTGTTTTATTTATTTATTTTAATTTAAATTCTTTATTGTTGAAAGTAATGTCTCCTTTTTCCCCCTGTTGACCTGCTCCTACCCCACCAGCACAGGCCCTCACCCCCCTTCTGTCTGTGTCTATTGATTATGCTTATATGCATACATACAAGTCCTTCGGTTGATCTCTTACTCCATGCGCCCCCTCCCCCCCAGGCTGGATGATCTGTTTGATGCTTCTGTGTCTCTGGATCTATTTTAATCAGTTTATGTTATTTATTCCACAAATGAGTGAGATCATGTGATGTTTATCTTTCTGGCTTATTTCACTTAGCATAATGCTCTGCAGGTCCATCCATATTATTGCAAATGGTAAGAGTTCCTCCTTTTTTATAGCAGCATAGTATTCCATTGTGTAGATGTACCACAGTTTTCTAATCCATTCATCTGCTGATGGGCATTTAGGCTGTTTCCAAATCTTAGCTATTGTAAATTGTGCTGCTATGAACATAGGGGTGCATATATCCTTTCTGATTAGTGTTTCTGATTTCTTGGGATGTAGTCCTAAAAGTGGGATTACTGAGTCAAATGTGAGTTTGATACACAGCGAGCACTCAGATATATGTTACAATCTAACCAAACCAAGCAGTCAGACAGGTGGTACACCCCTTTACATGTGACACACCCATTTCAAGAAAGCAAAAAATCCAGATTCCAGTATCTTAGAAATAAAATGTGATTTAGTTTTTTGAGGGAACTCCATACTGTTCTCCAGAGTGGCTGCACCGGTCTGCATTCCCACCAGCAGTGCATGAGGATTCTTTTTTCTCTGCATCCTTGCCATCACTTGTCGTTAGTTGATTTGTTGATAAAAGCCACTCTGACAGGTGTGAGATGGTATCTCATTGTTTTGATTTGCATCTCTTGGATGATTTGTGACTTTAAACATGTTTTCATATGTCTCTTGGCCTTCTGTATGTCCTCTTTTGAAAGTGTCTAGGTCCTTTGCCCATTTTTTGATTGAATTGTTTATATTCCTTTTGTTAAGTTTTTTGAGTTCACCATAAATTTTGAAGATTAAACCCTTATCAAATTTGACATTGGCAAATATGTTCTCCCATGTAGTGGGCTCTCTTGTTTTATATATGGTTCTTTTGCTTTTTATTTTGATGTAGTCCCATTTGTTTATTTTTTCCTTAGTTTCCATTGTCCTAGGAGCTGTATTGCTATTGCTATGACATATGTCTGATATTTTGCTGCCTATGGGTTCTTCTAAGATTTTTATGATTTCCCATCTCATATTTGAGTCCTTTATCCATTTTGAGTTTATTTTGTGTATGGTGTAAGTTGGTGGCCTAATTTCATTTTTTTTGGCATGTATCTGTCTAATTTTCCCAACACCATTTATTGAAGAGACTGTCTTGACTCCATTATATGCTCTTTCCTCTTCGAAGATTTTTTGTTTTAAACATAATGAACATTCAAGATCAAGCAATGCATGAACATTTATTACATAAAAGCTATCAAATATTTAACCAGAACACTGTGTGTGCACATGAGTGTGTGTGTGTGCATGCTAGGGTTTGAAGCAGTTTTTGCGGAGGTTTACATGAACATGATGAACTATCTTGGCCACTATTAAAAGTTAAAAAATTGTTTTTAGTTAAGTTCTTATAGGAAAGTTGAATTTCAGCTGCTGTAAAGGATGTGTACATATTCTACAAATGTAGGGATACTTGCCTTGAAAGTGTTTCACTCTCTGGTGCTTAATGCAGGTGAGGAATTCAAAGCTACTTTCCAGGTGGTTCTGAGACATGACCTGTTTTTTCTGTTCTATCCTCTCATCAGTTTACCTTGATACTGTTTTCGCTCTTTGGAGATGGGAAGGTAGTGGGTCTTGTTACTGAAGCTCTGATTTTAAAGGTGGGAACTCATGAATGTCTTCGGGCTTAGTATTCAATTTCATAAATCATTGTCTCTGATTTATCTAAACTTGAGTAAATGTAATTAAGGTACTTATTTGATAAAATGTTTTCTTAAGAAAAAAATGTCTGGCCTTGCTTTGAATGCTAGGGGAAATAGCAAGGTTAATGGTCTCATATTGATGCAGGTAACAGGCAGTTATACTCTTTCAGATCCTACTTGAGGAAGAATTTGTCTTTGGTGGAATGTTTTACCAGTAAAGTCAATTTCTATATTCTATTATCATTATTATTCCCCCCCCCACTATAATTATAAGGCGAAAACAGGAAAGTAAAAATAAGGAAAATAAAAATCACCTGCACTCATGCCAGAAATAACCTTGAGTAACATTTTATTATGACTCCTTAGTTTTTTCTACTTCCTCCCTTTTTTTAGCAAGAGAAAATAACTGAATTTAATATATGTGTGTACAGGAACCCCATATACATGAGGGAGTCCGAGATCACACATGCAGGAGAGGTTCAGAGGTTGAAAGGGGGATCTAGGCATATAAGACATCCTGAGCTAGGGCTGCAGCAATGCACCTTGGGGCCTTCAAAGGGTCATTGCAGGATGAGAAGAGCAGATGCTTAGTAAATAGAAGTTTGCCCTGCCGTATAGTTGGGTCAAGGTCCCAGTTCACGTTCTAGGTAGTTTAAGGGAGGGGCAGAAGCATCTCTTGAGCTAAAATTACCCTTCACTCAGAACAACTCATATACCTCTATCCCCCTTTTTAAACTAAAATTGATGTGACCACATACAGTAGGTCCTGTAATTTCATTATAACACTGATGAGATACCATGGGAACCGATCTCTCATTTATATCAATTAGCCTATAGCAAAATTGGTCTTGTTATGTGTCATTCCACTTCAAGTTGCAGAACCTATGCCACTGTTAAGTGAGGACTTACTGTATATTGAGGTATTGCCTATTTTCATTTAATAGTATATATAGTATTTCCTAAGATATCAAATATTCCTGAACTGATGACTTTTAATGAACATATAAAACATTAATTTCCATAGAGAAAATGTCAGGCTGAGGCCAGCACACTATACCTAGTTTTAGTTGGTGGCTTGACAGAAATAAACACGGGAAGAGTTACATTTGACCTCAATCTGACATTTTGTTTATGGAAGTAAGCCCCAAAGGTCTCATTCTTGTTTTGGAGATTGAGCAATTGCTTTGAGATTTTGTACTTGCCATGGCATTTCCAGCAGAGTTAAAGGGATCTGTGAGTGGGGAAAAAATAGAAAGGAAATGGTTTATAAGGCGTCCTTACTCACATAATCTTTAGAAGGTAGTTATAGTTTTGTGTCATTAAACAATTTTCTAAATTCAGAGTTAGAAGGTCTCTAACACTCATCTAAAATCCCATTTATTTGGGGTATATTGGTAAGAAAGATATATTTTACTATAATCTTGGTGCATGAAAACATTTCAGATGATCATCAAAATATAAATATCATCATAGATTTCCCCAAAGAATTTTAGTCTATCTTTTTTATTTAAAAAAAATTAATTTCAGAGAGGAAGGGAAAGGGAGAGGGAGGGAGAGAGAGAGAAATAGAAACATCAGTGATGAGAGAGAATCATTGATTGGCTGCCTCCTGCGGTCTCTGAACTGGGGATCCTGCCCACAACTTGGGCATCAAACCATGACCTCTTAGTTCATAGGCCGAAACTCAACCACTGAGCCACACCAACCAGGCTATTCTGTCTTTTTAAAATGAGGCTCAGAAATCCTCATTGACAAGCAATCCTTTTTTTTTTTTTCTGTTAGTTAAGTGTCACTTGCTGTTTGGAATGTTAGTGATTGACTTTATCCCTGACACAGCAGTTGTCCTACAGCATGTGCCTATGATCACACAGGTGACTACAAAACAAATGCAGTATAAACCACAGTCACATGTCCCATTGATAATGAGTCTGCACTGTTGTATTATTGTTACTATTACCATAAGGTCAGATGAGCCAGGCAGAGGTTATTCTTTCTTTTCTTTGACCCAAGTGTGGTGTTTGTAGACGCATGGTGATTATAAATTTGTTAACCCTCCTTTGGAAAGATTTTCATCTTATTTGCTTCTAGGGGGCTCACTTCATCCAGTTATGCTGCCAAAGGAAAATCCCTCTGCTGTTCCTGCAAAACATTACTGGTAAGAAAATAGTATATTCAGTTTGGTTGCACTTAACCTAGAGCTGCATTGTCCAGTATATCTTAAGAACTGACCACCACAATAACTCTAGTAACCATCTTCATCGTACCTAGTTATTGCAATATTATTAATTGTACTAGAGGTCCGGTGCATGAAATTCGTGCACGGAGTGGGAGTGGGGGTGGGGGTGGTGTCCTTCAGCCCAACCTACACCCTTTCCAATCTCGGACCCCAGTGGGATCGGGCCTAAACGGGCAGTCAGACATCCCTTTCACAATCCAGGACTGCTGGCTCCCGACCTCTCACCTGCCGATTGCCCCTAACCACTCCCCTGCCAGCCTGATCAACGCCTAACTGCTCCTGTGCCAGCCTGATTGCCCCTAACTGTCCTCCCCCTGCCAGGATGGTCCCCCACAACTGCTCTCCCCTTCAAGCCTGGGTCCCCCACAACTGCCCTCCTCTGCCAGTCTGGTCCCCCCAAATGTCCTCCCCTGCAGGCCTGGGTCCCTCCCAACTGCCCTCTCTTGCTGGCCATCTTGTGGCAGCCATCTTTGACCACATGGGGAAGCTATCTTGTGATGGTCAATTTGCATATTACTCTTTTATTAGATAGGATTTCTTGTGCAATATATTATATCCCTGGGATTTGAATTTTTATTCCAAAGAGTGGTATGTTCAGTGTGAACTCTCTGGATTTCATGTTCCCTTGATGATCATAATGTGGTGGATGAAATGATTTTTAAGGTCTCTTATGGTTCTAGAATTCTTTTTCTAGAATTCCCTGATTCTCCCATATATACTTGTTTGTATCTGACATATAGGAGATATTCAGAAATGCAGGTTAGCTGAAAACTTCTTATTTCCCCCAGTCTTCTAAGTCATCTATGGTTATCCCAGGTTTAAAGGGAGGAGAACCTCTTAGTTGTTGGGATTAGGCAAACCTTCATGAGAAGAAGGAAGAAGTTTTGCTCTTGATAGTCAGGAGGGCTTTAAGTAACCTTAAGGTACTTGGCTAGATGTGTTTTGAGAGGAGTCCCATCCAGATGGAAGCCTGAGGGCCTTGTGTGGCAAACCTCATAAAATGGGCAGAGAGAAAGTAGGGTCACCAGGGCAAGGCATTGTTTCTGTAGTGATTCATGACTCACAGAGAGCAGAGGTTGAGTTTGGTTTTGCAACATTGCATTTGAGGGACCTGTGTGGCATCCATTTGGAGACATATAGTAGACCATTGACAAATCTTGAGCACAGAAGGAATATGTTCTGGGGGTGAAAATGTAGGTAGCATCAGAATATGGCAATGGTATTTAAAGCTATGGGAATAGATAAGAATACCCTGAATAGAAGAGAGGGCTCATGGATAATCTGTGAGTAACTTTGATTTCTTCCACAGAGGTGAGAGTAAAGAAAAAATTGGAGTATGATCATGTTGTTTTTTAGAAGAATGAGAAGCCAAGTGAAATGACTTCTGTTATTTTTTTTTAAGGCAAAATCATCTATAGGAACTAGAGGGGCAATTGGGTGTGGGGAGTTGTGAGAGCTTAAAGAGAGGTAGATATTGAAGCAGATGTTGTGGGAACATGACAGGAGTCAAGATAGGGTAGATAAAGGAGTTCTGAGCTGTTCTGAGGGCCCAGATCAGAGGGGTTGCTGGAGGCAGCAGCTGGTGTCTGGTGAATGGGACAAGGACTGCCCTGTCACTGCCTTTTCCATAGCAAGTACAGGTGCTCCACAAAACTGGTTGAACTGAATTGGATGATTTGATGCTGGCGATTTGCAAAGCAAGAACAGTGACAGTCAAGTCAGCTGTGACTCTGCAGGTGGGAAGAGGGACATGTGAAGCCTGACTTGTTGTTTATTAGGTGAAGAGGAAGGAGTCCAAAGCCTACAGGCCCAGGGCAGCTGCAGACCAGGTTCAGCAGAGAAGGGAGCTTGAAGAAGTAGAAGGAGCCCATAATTATAATGAAAAATCTCTTATTTTGCTGTTGAGTCACTGACAGGTACACTTAGCATCTCTGTGAAACATTAATGTTTGTTTCATCAAAGTTTAAGCAGCACTGCAGAAGGAACACTCTATTTTTAAACCAGGTCAGTGAACACCGCAGCCCTCACAGTTCACCTTGCCACAGTACCTTTTCCTTAGCTTGCCATTTCACGTTCTCTCATCACCAGGCTACTGTTCTGAGATAATTTCTTTAAGATAAATTGCATCCTTACCATGTTTGGAGATCTCTGTGTACATCCAGATGAACCATTTTAAGAAAATTTAAAAAGTGATTAGGGAACATTTTATTTTAGCTTTTAAAGCAAACTTTTTTGGGAGCACATTTTACATGTAAGTATTTTGTTAGGGTGAAGCCTGTAGTAAAATATAATTTGACAAGATGTCCTTCTAATGCCTTGGTGGGATTAACTTCTATGCATTAATCCTGTCACACAGAGGCATTCTTTCTGTTCTTTCTGTCAGGATTTATGGTTGGTAAAGACTATGAAGCTGAAGGAATAGCCAAGGATGGCGCCAAAATGGTGACTGCCGTAGCCTGTGCCAAAGTGCCTAAGATAACTGTCATCATTGGGGGATCCTATGGGGCTGGAAACTATGGGATGTGTGGCAGAGCGTACAGGTAGGTGATTGTCATGATTTTTTCTGAAAGAATCATACTTCACATTTAATCTAATAAAAGAGTAATATGCAAATTGACCCTCACTCCATTACACCTAAGCCATGCCCACCACCCAAGCCACACCCACCAGCCAATCAGAGCAGCTGTATGCAAATTAACTCAGCCAAGAGAGCAGCTGGCAGCCACAAAGTTAGAGCAAACAGGAGGCTTCTGTTGCACCAGCGATGGAGTTGAAACTGCCTGCCTAGGCCGGCTGGGCCTCTGCTCAAGGCAACAGTGTTTCAATTATAGAAGCCATGGAGCTGAAGCAAACAGGAGGCTTCGTTGCCTGCCTAGGCCTCCGCTCAAGGCAACAAAGTTTCAATTATAGAAGATAAATAAACCCTAAAAACCTGATTCCAGCCAGCCTCAATGGGACGTTGGGTGAATGGGAGCTGTGGCCAGCCTGAAAACGGCTCTCAGCCCCTCACCCAGGCTGGCCAGGCATGCCAGCAGGTGGACATCCCCAAAGAGGTCCCAGACTGTGAGAGGGCACAGGCCGGGCTGAGGGACCCCTCTGAGTACACAAATTTTTGTGCACCAGGCCCCTAGTATAATTATAAACAATTGGGTTTATTTGAAATATAGAATGGCATTCACAAATCTCAAGTAATTAATACCATGATTTGTATCATCTGGAGGAGCAAAATGAAACCTAACGCTGAAGGTACTTTTGGGGAGAAATCCACAATAGGAATCAGGAAATATTTTGAAATGGCTGGTAATGAAAATTCTGCATATCATAACTAGTGTGATGTAGCCAAAGTCTTGCTTTGAAAAAGGTGTGTAGACATATATCATGGAAAAGAAGTAAGGCTGAAAAATCATTGAGCCAAGTAGCTAGCTCAAAAAGTTCAAAAAGAAAAGCATTTTGAACACAAGAAAAATAGAAAACAGGACATAATAAAGAATAAACATAAGACAGAAGAATCTGGAAAGCCCAAGTTGCTTTGTTTGAAAGGTTAACAAACTTGCTAATTCCCTGGTTAAACTTAAAAATAAAATGAGACAGCACAAGTAACCAGTATCTAGACTGAAAAACAGAACATGACCGTGATAATAAGAGGATATTTTGAAAACTTTCATACCCAACACTTGAGGCCTAGTGCACGAAAATTTGTGCACTGGGTGGGGGGCCGCCCCTCAGCCTGGCCTGTGCCCTCTCGCAGTCCAGGACCCCCCAGGGGATGTCTGACTGATGGCTTAGGCCTGATCCCGATTGGACCTAAGCTGGCAGTCAGACATCCCTCTGGCAATTCAGGAGCCCTTGAGGGATGTCCGACTAATGGCTTAGGCCCGCCCCCTGTGGGGAGCGGGCCTAAGTTGTTAGTTGAACATCCTTAGTGCTGCCATGGAGGTGGGAGCGGCTCCTGCCACCACTGTTGCGCTGGCCAGCCATGAGCCAGCTTCTGGCTGAGTGGTGCTCCCCCTATGGAAACACACTGACCACCAGGGGGGCAGCTCCTGCATTGAACATCTTCCCCCTAGTGGTCAGTGTACATCATAGCAACTGGTCATTGCAGTCATTCCACCGTGGGGGTCAATTTGCATATTGCCATTTTATTATATAGGATACTAGAGGCCCGGTGCACAAAAATTTGTGCACTCATGGGGGTCCCTCAGCCCGGCCTGTGCCCTCTTACACTCTGGGAGCCCTCGGGAGATGTCCACCTGCTGGCAAGGCCCACTCCCCGGGGGATCGGGCCTAAGCTGGCAGTCAGACATCCCTCTGGCAGCCCAGGAGACCTCAGGGATGTCCACTTGCCAGTGGGAGCAGGCCTAAGCTGCAGTCGGACATCCTTAGAGCTCCTGAGGAGGCAGGAGAGGCTTCCACCACCACCACTGTACTGGCAGGTGTCAGCCTGTCTTTGGCTGAGCAGAGCTCTCCCTATGGGAGCGCACTGACCACCAGGGGGCAGCTCCTGCATTGAGAATCTGCCCCCTGGTGGTCAGTGTGTGTCATAGTGACCAGTCATTCCCAGTGGTTCTGCTGTTAAGGTCAATTTGCATATTACCCTTTTATTATATGGGATTTTCATGAAATGTAAAAATACAGCGTTTCAAAACAGACATCAGAATCACCTAGAGAACATAAAAATTCTAACTATTCTGAGGCCCCACCTCTGGAGATTCATGTATGGTGGGTTCCAGGCATTAGTATTTTTTAAAATCCCATATGATTTTAATGCAGCTAGAATGAAGAACCACTAGTTTAAAGGAACATATGGGCCTCTGACACTTTCTGTGTTGTACAATTAATTTGATCATTCTTTTCTCCCCCTCATAGCCCAAGATTTCTTTACACTTGGCCAAATGCTCGTATCTCAGTGATGGGAGGAGAGCAGGCAGCCAACGTGTTGGCAACAGTAGCGAAGGACCAGAGAGCGAGGGAAGGGAAACAGGTAAGTAAAAGCCATTTTCTCCTGTCTTTTGTCTCTGAGTGTGGCTCTCACCAGGGAACACCTGCTGCCCAGAGCAGCACAATTGGAATCCCTCTGTGTTCAAGGGCCAGGATTCCAATGTGAAGGTCCTAGCTATGTAGAAGATACTGACCTGGAAGCTGTTAGAGGAATTTAGACTTCTTTGCATTTCATTTGAGGTACCTTTCTGTGATCATGTACAGAGTCTTTCATATCTCAGGAAAGCACTCCAGGAAGCTGCCTGCCAGTGCTTGTGGCACAAGATGTTTGAATCTCACTCATTTGCAGTTAGTGAGCTTTAAATAAATCTGGTTTGCGTCTTTGATTTTATGACTAAAGCAGCATAATTTTGTTTTTTCTATTTCACTTTTAGCTTGTTGTGAAAGATTCCTTGAGTGGGAGGGCTCACTTATCTAATGAGAATTGATTAACATTATTATACTGGGAAAGTGTAAGTGAAGTAAAACAGAAAGGGCACTGGGAGCTTGAAAGGCATGCCAGCAAGTGGCTGCTTTTAAAATGAATTCCTTTGTTCATTTCTCGGTTAGAGAGTCTTCTGAAATTATAGCTTTTAACTATTTTGTGTAAGCACCAAGCCTTAAAAATGAATTCATGTTCTGAAATTGCTAGGTGTGCTATTTTCATAACAGGGATAATACAAAGGAGGCCCCGTCTCCGAAGGCTCTTAGTCCTTATCATTTAGAAAGCATCAGTCTGGTCAGCCATCTAGTTCGTGGAATCTAATCTAATCTAAGAGTAATATGCTAATTGCATCACTCTGCTACATCCCAAACCATGCCCATCAGCCAATCAGAGCGACTATATGCAAATTAACCCAACCAAGATGGCGGCCAGCAGCCATGGAGCTAGAGCAAACAGGAGGCTTGGTTGCCCCAGTGATGGAAGAAGCCAAGCTTCCCGCCTGCCTAGGCCAGCTCTGGCTTCTGCTCAAGGCAACGAAGTTTTAATTATAGAAGATAAATAAATCCCAGATACTTGCTTCTAGCCAGCCTCCCTGGGAGCTTGGGTCGCTGGGGGCCGTGGCCAGCCTGTGAACAGCCATCAGCCCCTCACCCAGGCTGGTCAGGCACCCCAGCAGGACCCCCCACTCCAAAGGGGCTGTGGCTAGCCTGCAAACAGCTATCAGCCCCTCACTAGGCTGGCCACACCCTCATGGGGTGAGGGTTCCTGCTGGGGGGCTTGGCCAGCCTGCAAACAGCCATCAACCTCTTACCCAGGCTGGCCAGGCACCCCAGGGGAGACCCCCACCCTGAAGGGGCTGTGGCCAGCCTGAAAACAGCCCTTAGCCACTCACCCAGGCTGGCCAGGCACCCCAGTGGGACCCCCACCCTGATCCAGGACACACTTCAGGGCAAACTAGCCGGCCCCCACCCATGCACTAGGCTTCTATATAATAAAAGGATAATATGCAAATTGACCCTAACAGCAGAACCACTGGGAATGACTGGTCACTATGACGCACACTGACCACCAGGGGGCAGATTCTCAATGCTGGAGCTGCCCCTGGTGGTCAGTGTACTCCCACAGGGGGAGTTCTGCTCAGCCACAAGCCAGGCTGACGGCTGCCAGAACAGCGGTAGTGGTGGGAGTCTCTCCTGCCTCCTTAGTAGCACTAAGGATGTCCGACTACAGCTTATGCCTGCTCCCCGCTGGCAAGTGGACATCCCCTGAGGGCTCCCAGGCTGCCAGAGGGATGTCTGACTGCCAGCTTAGGCCCGATCCCCTATAAAGCTGCAGGATGGTTCCTACCTCCCTGATGATATCCTATATCCTCAGGGAACTCTGAAGACCAAAACTGAGGTTTCAAATTCACTTTAGTATTGTCCAGTGTCTAAGCAAAAGGAAAGCTGTGTGTGTGTGTGTAAGGGTAATAGCGGTGGGGGAAGTATGAAATTCTACCTGATATTTTGAAGATATGTCCTAAACTCCAGCCCAGCATGGTGATCTCTTATTAAATAGTTGTCCTTTAATTAATTTTATATGCAGATATATCAATTCACATGTTTTAATATATGAAAGTACATGATTTTAGTGGTTCTCTTTTTGAATTCTTTACCTGCAAATGATATTAAACTATGAAAATATGTTAAAAAAGGTTGGATTTATTTTAAATAAGTCACTTGTTTTTGTTCAAGGCTTCAAAATTAACTTGCATAAAGATTTTTACATTTCAATTAATTATCACTTGTTTCTGACACTACTGATGGGCAAGCCATTAAATTTTTAATTAAGGAAGAGTATCTCTCAGCTATCTGGGGACTATAGAGATTTTCAAGTTGTAGGTGATATTTTAGCTCATTAAGGCTTAAAATGTTTAAAGTTTTGGCTACTTTAAAAGAACACTCCCACCCTCCCCCCACTTCTCCATCTTCTTAAACAGAAACTGCTAAATATAATGTAGTCCTTTTGGTATATTGAAGAATTCACATCACCGTTGTACTGTGCTGGAATACGGGTTGCCCTTGGTTTTGACCTTACATCACACAGCCCTGGCTCTTGTCTCTGATAAGGGAGATGTAATGGTGTACTAGTCTGATAGTCATGAGATTGTGTATGTGAAAGCATCACTGGTAATCTGTACCTCACAGTGCAGGTAGATGTTGGTTGTAGCAACCAGGACATCTCTTGCCCCTTTTTTCTTGAGATGCTCTGGGTGGAGCTGTGTTCCACCACAGTGGACTTATTCCTTGCCCTTTTCTTTCAGCTCTCCAGCGCTGAAGAAGCTGCTTTAAAAGAGCCCATCATTAAGAGGTTTGAAGAGGAAGGAAACCCTTACTATGCCAGTGCAAGGTGGGAGCCTGAGAATTACTAATTCCTTACTGGGTGCATGTTGGCCATCAGGACAACAGCTTCACAGAGATCTGGGCAGTCAGGATGGTCCAGCTCTGTGAGAAACAAAAAATAATTTTGGTGACCCAGTTTTGTACTGTTGTCTCTGTAATAGGAATGCCTGCTGCTGAAACAGCCCCTTCTCCCAGACTGGGCTGTGGCTGCATCATTGCTGGTCTGATTCTGCCACCCTGCAACCCTCTTCCTTTATCCCATTTGTCTTTGAGGTGTCTGGGGCCTGGAGGGGCACCGCAGCCAGAGGTGGTGGGCCATATTGGGGCAAGGAAGTTAAAAGAATTGTAATCCTGGCTATGTGACTTTCAGGAATTAGTTCTGTTACAGTTTTTTTCTAAGATCTGTGGATTCCTGTCATCACCTCTCTAGGATTATTTAGTTATTACCCCATTTTAAGCATGGATTGGCCAAACACTCTTTGGCAACAAGTGTGCTTGTGCACTCAGAAGGTGATTAGTCACAGACAGGGTTCATGTGTCAACACCGAGTAATTACCTCATATACCTATGTAGCTCTTGGCTCTGCTTGTTTCTTATGCCACTTAATAAGGTAATAAATTATCCCGCCTGTTCCTGCTGGAGACTTGCTGAGATGTGCTTTCAGACCTCCTTTTTTGGACAACTTTATTGTTTTGCATTCTGAAGAATAAGCTTCATTGGTTCATTTCATCCCTTGGGCAGATGGGAAAAAAGAAAAATAACTATTTTTGTCTTTTAAAATTAGGTTATGCTGTGATTTATGCCATTTACTGGAGAGGAGGGAGAGAAGTTAGAATCCATTACAATCATGTGAATGCATCTTTTGTAGTCAGCACTGCTTCTAGTGCTGGGGCCACAAAGACTAAGCATATTTGTTTCCTAGAGCATCATTATAATGGCATTGGGATTTTTAAAAAATCTGTTTCTCTTCTTGTTAACATCTACTTTAATGACTAATTTTACAGGTAGGTTTTGTTTGAGTACTTCATTGATTCATTGAATTAAGAACAAAATATTTTATAGTCTTTGATTTGAGAAATAAACATGTTCTTTTTACAGTAGCCAGTAGAAGCAAAGAGGAAGTATAAGACCATATAAAAGGGTTAAGAGAAAATATATATTGTAAGCACACCTACATTGTTTTAAACATAACATTTTGACTGAAATTCACAAGAACAGTTGAAATATTAAACTTTGAAAAATAGCATATTTTGCGTGATGGCTTAGCCATCTATTGAGAAAGACTCAGTCCTTTATTATTTTCATACTTAAACATTATTATTATTTTTAATGGATTATATTCAAGGCAGGAGAGCAAATGGCCCAGGTAGACTTATCTTTGGAAATGAATAAGGAAAGACAGTGAGACTTCTTACTCTGTAAATGCTTAACCCTTCTGTTGGAACACTTGGTGGCATGGAGACAGCAATTTTCTTTCAAAGATGAAAGGATTTTTAAGCCAGTATATAGCACCTTCCTTCAGTTTAATAAATCCCTTCACAGTAAAATTCTATGGTCTGTCTAGGCTTTCACATGGCTCAATCTGTCTTCAGAGAGAGCTGTCATCATTTGCTACCCTAGCCTCCTATGTTTTTCTTAATCCTTACATGTTACATATGCAGCATATGAGCTTATTCTGCTCAGTTGTTTTTATGATCAAACTTTCAGGCATTTGATTAAGGCCTCTTCACAGTCTTTTTAATGACCCTCATGAAGCAGCCTCTTTCCCTCCCCCGGCATCATCATGCTTGTATTACTCTGTTCTCGGCTTCAGAAGGGAGTGTAATCAATTGACCTAGTTACAGATTACACGAGTGGCCTTTTCTTATTGACAGCTCATATTGCAGACTTCCTATTATGAATGTTTAATGAGCAGAGATTTGAATCATGGTCTGTCAATGTAAGTATGGTTTAATAATTGATGCTATATCCAGCTACAGAAGACAGTTTGTTTAAAGAAAGCAAAAGTGCCATCTATCAGTGACCTTTAAAAAAAAGCAATATTTCTCATTCATTTTTTCTTTATAAATTTGAAATTGTCAGTGAAAAGCAAACTAAAATTTCTACTTAAAAGTGTCTTCTGAAAGCAGTTTAAAGCTATTGTTTTTTCCTGTTGTAGCAAAAAATAAAGAACTAATAGGAAGGTATTATTTTAATAAGATGTATTAAATTCTATTCAGTAATTTTCATAGTTTCTTAAGAAATGAGGAAGTTTTGGGGGATAAATCTTTTCTAGTAGAGACTTTGGTTTGAGACTATTACCTGGGTTTATATGATTCTTCATATTAATAACAGGACTACATCACCTTGATTTGTACCTTTGTGTGGGCAGAAGGGGGATAGGAAAGTTTTTCCTGGAATAAGTAAAAATATTTTTAAACTAGGGATTATTTTGTGATTTCTTGTAGGAAGCTGTTCCTAAGGCCCTAAATTTGATTTGACCTTCTGTGGGAGCCTGGGATAAAAGTCATGTCATTTCTCTTTCTCCCTTTTCCCCTCTCTCAAACATGGTTTCAGTTGTGAGATTATAGTATGCAGAAGTTGTCAGTAGATCCATATGTTATTATCTGAAGAAGAATCTCCTCAGCATTTCTGGGCAGGGCATGTATAAATGATAGTGGATTCTTAATAACTCATATTTTGCTCTTTTATCAGGCTGTGGGATGATGGGATTATTGATCCAGCGGATACAAGACTGGTCCTGGGTCTCAGTATCAGTGCAGCCCTCAACGCACCAATCCAGGAGACAAACTTTGGCCTCTTTAGAATATAACTGGAACATACAGCATCTTCTGTTGGACACGTACCAAAAATCAATACATTAATAGCATTAAAATTTCAGATTTTTTCAAATTTTGACTGTTACAGTAAAGTTTTCTCAATATAGTGCATTGTACCTTTCTATCTTAAAAAAGTCAATGAAGCCATGGTTGGTTTGACTCAGTGTATAGAGTGCAGCCCCTGGACTGAAGAGTCCTGGGTTTGATTCTGGTCAAGGGCACGTGCCTTGGTTGCAGGCTTGATTGGGGGCACATGCAGGAGGCAACCAATTGATGTGTCTCTCTCACATTGATGTGTCTCCCTGTCTATCCTGTCCCTTTCACATTCTCTAAAAAAAAAAAGAAATCAATGGAAAAATATCCTCAGTTGAGGATTAACAAAACAAAATTATTTAAAAAAAAACACACCCATGAAGATATTTCATGAACCTCAATTCCTTGTGAGTTTTCTTAGATTCTTAGATTTTTCTGTAGCTCAGTTTCACTCCCCTTGAAATGAAGAGAATAACTTACAGTTATCCTTTCTAACCCACAAGTAGTATGAAAAGTTCTGTAAACTATAAATTCCAGGTATTATCAAGACTATTAAAGTTGTATTTCCACTGAAATGATGATTTGTTCATTATGCACAATTTTGTAACACACTTATTTTTTAAAAACATCTATTTTCCCTCTAGCCATCATCCCATTCCTTCCCATAATAGATTTTTTGCTGTCTGCACACTTTTCCTACCCACTCTCTCCTCATCTCCCCTCACTGGCTTCCCCTGCCAACAGCCCTCCCAGGGTCACCGTGGACCTCCACATTGCTGGAACCAGTGGGTTCTTTCCCGACTATCTGATTTAATTCTCTGCAGCTTTCGGTCAGTTGAACACTCACTCCTAGAAACACTTTCCTTAGCGTCTGTGCTGTGACCCTCTGGGTTTCCTGCTGACCTCTTTGGCCATTGTGTTCCCTTCAGTTTCCTTTGCAGGCCCTCTTCCTTTGCTGATTCCTGCTCTCTTCACCATTTGTCCGGATACTTCATTAGCAATTCATAAGTACATTCTTATTCTAGAAGATACAAGGAACACAAAAATATCTCCTCTTCCTTTTTAAAAATTGTGGTAAATGTACAGATAGATCATTTACCACTTTAAGCATCTTTAAGTGTACAGTTATATGGCATTAAGTACATTCACATTGTTGTGCGACCATTACCACCATCCATCTCCAGAAGTCTCATCATACTAAACTGAAATTGTGTTTTTAAATACGAATTCCCCATTCTCCCTTTCCCCAGCCCTTGGCACACCTCCTTATTCTTAAATGTATGTGTCTTTCATGGCCTGATTTAATTGTTCAGGCCATTTCAGCCCTTCTCATGGCTTCATTGCAATGATTCCTCGTTGACAGTTCCTAACATGGTTCTCCCCTGACCTGCAGACCTGTATCTATATGTATTCTGGATCTCTGCACTGACTGTCTCACAGGAACTGCAGATTCAGTCACTTCTGTTGACTTTATCTCCTATCATCACTTGAATCCCCAGTTATTTTTGTCTTTCACGTCCACAGGCATCAGAAGTTTTCCTGCATCCAGTCTTACCTGGTCCATCTCCATCACTCTGGAATTAGGATGGCCATTCTAAATGCACATCTGGTCATGCCACTCTTCTTTCTTAAATCTTAAATCTTTGACTGATTCTCTGCAGAATTGCCCTCCATGATCATCACCTCTTTAGTCTCATCTCCTTGACGCCTCTTTTCACTCTTGGTGCTTCAGCCATTCTATACTTCCAGTTCCTTGAACCTATGAAGTCCTTCCCACCTCAGGATCTATAGCTTCCCTCTGCCTGAACTGTTCTGCTTTCTCTTAAACACATCTTTTTGTCTTGGACTTCTGGAGGCTGGGTTAGTCACCTGTAGTGTGCTCTTGGAAAGCACCATCACTCCCTCTGTCACTTCTATCTTACATGTTTATCAGAAATATAAACAGTTTTCTAATATTGCCCTCCTACTAGAATGTGAGCTCTGTGAGAGCAAGGAACCTCCTATTTAGCCTGTATCTCCAATGCGTGGCACCCAAATATTTGTTGAATGAATGAAAAATACCCACATTTTAATTGATATCCTCTGGTCACATAATTTTTAAATCAAGTGATTATATGATCTAATGCTTTCCAATAAAATTAGTTTCAAACATTTGTGTGTGGTGTTTAATTTAGCTGCATTTGTGTATCAGGTCAACTTAGTTTTTTTGTTTTTTTTTAAATTTATTTATCTTTATTGTTCAAATTATTACAGTTGTTCCTCTATTTTCCCCCATAGCTCCCCTCCTCCCATTTCCCACCCCACCCTTTGTCCCCCCCCCCCACTGTCCTCATCCATAGGTGTACGATCATTGTCCATTCTTTTCCCACACTCCCAACACCCTTTACCCCCCAAAATTGTCAGTCCACTCCCTTTCTATGCCTCTGATTCTATTCTATTCACCAGTTCATTCTGTTCATCAGATTTTTTTATTCACTTGATTTTTAGGTTCACTTGTTGAAAGATATGTATTTGTTGTTCATAATTTTTATCTTTACTTTTTCTTCATCCTCTTCTCAAAGGATACCTTTCAGCATTTCATATAATACTG
>PVJC01017328.1:0-32647 GCA_004026665.1 Murina feae
GGGGGGGGAGGAGGAGAAGGAGGAGGAGGGGGTGGAGGACCAGGAGGAGGAGGAGGAGGGGAGAGGGCTACTGTGTTGTGGAGATGGAGAGCCAATGAGAAAAGGCTTGGAAATCACCATGGAAATGCTCTCCACAAGGGGGCGCTTCCAGCCATGTGGGCTCACCTTCCACATTGAGAGGCGGCCTCTGAATCAGACTGCCTTGTTTCAAACCCCAGTTCACCGCCTACTGTGCAAGTGACTCAGTCTCCCTGTGCCTCGGTTTCCTCATTTGTAAAACAGGAACGATAATAACAGCACCTCTCTGACGGGGTTGCTGGGACTATGAAATGAGCTCAGGACAGTGCCTGGCACATAGTAAATGCTACCTGAGTGTTTTCAGTAACTCTTTGCTAAAAAACCTGATTTTTTTCGTTGTTGCAGATCTTGCCAGTTGTGATTCCACATCAGTTCTTCTTGACAGTTCCATCACATATCCAACGACACTGTGAGGCCCCTCCTTGCCCTTCTGCCTGCCGCACTGCCCTGCTCTCATCATTGCAAAACTGTGCCTCTTGCCCATGCCGTTCCTTCCGCCTGAAATGCCTTTCCCTGTCCCCATCACTGCCCGTACAGCCTATACCATCGTAAAACACAGCTCCAGTACCACCTCTTCTGGGAAGCCCAGTGGCCGCCTCCCTTCTCAGCGCTCACAGTCACACCTCCATGACAGCCTGTCATGCACTGTCCCCCCCGCCAGACCAAGGACTCCCCAGGGCAGGGTGACTGTCTCCTGAGCACCTGCTGCCATGACTGACATGTAGTAAAGGCCCAAAACTACTTGTTCAATGAATGAATGAATGAATGAATGAATGAATCAAGACACATGTTGTGAGCTCTTGGGTCTTAACATGAAGTTCGTTCTCTTCCTACCCAACGTAGGAAGAGAGGAAGGAGGGCATCCACATGAGGTTCCAGGGCCAACTTCCCTCGCCCCACCCCCCAGCAGGATGCCCTAAGTTAGGGCGGGTGACCTTTCTACAGCAGCTGAACCCAGGGGCATCAGTTGAATGCCTTGCCCACCCACCACCACCCGGGAGACCACCAGGCATGCACCTGCCCCCAAGCAGCTACATACCGGGGAGAAGGGGGGCACCTGGAGGCCGCATGGGAGAAAACAGGGGGTTAGATAGATACAAGAGGGGTCCCATCACCCAGAAACCACTTCCCTATTCCAGACCCACCCAGATGCCCGTCGCTGCCCCGAGCTCTGTTTGAGGCCCTTCCTCTGATCCCCAATGCCAGGTTGCCCCCTTCCACCATCCCTGATGTCCGAGTGAGGCTGGCTGTATGTGGAGACCTAGGGGTAGATTCTCCTTTCTCCCCATCACCCCGCCAGGGGGCCCACGAACTTGACGGTCAGGTGGCGACTCCTGGGCGGTGGCGCTGAGGAGGCGGGTGGGCCCTTGCTGAGGTCTTCCACGGACTGCTCCAGGGGCCTGGTCCTCTCTGAGCTTGGGGCCCCATTGTCTGTGCTCTCCATGTCATACCTGAGGGTCAGAGTGGGGTTGGAGGCCAACACTGCAGGGATACTTAAGCGAGGAGTGGGGGGAAGTAAGGGGAGAGACAGGCCTGCCGGAGAGACGAGTGGGCAGGAGGGGGCTGTGTTCTTGGCACTGTGTTGGGTTTAGTAGGGGGAGAGGGGACAGTGGGACAGAAGAGGAAGACACCAGGTCCCAGCTGGGCTCCCCGAGGTACATCCCGCCCTGCCCCACAGCAGGCCAGTGCAGGTTCCAGGGTAGCTGGGGCTGTGGAGTGTGGAGAGAGCAGGGGGGTGACAAGGTACAGAGCGGCGCAGATCAACACCCAGGAGCAGCGGGCGGGCAAGGCAGGGGCTTACGTGACGGAGCACTGGGCGAAAGCCAGGTAATCGAGGAGCACATCCAGGCCGCGGTTCTCCTCGTTGAGGAACTCCTGCACCCACCTGCGGACACAGGCTCCTTCAGCACCAGGGTGGGCACACAGGAAGGCATGGGCCCCTGGGTGCACCTTCCCCAGGGGTGCTCGGGGGCTCAGGCAGCACACAGCCTCGCCATGCCTCAAGGGGTGGGCAGAGTGTGGGTGGAAGAGGAGGCAGAGAAGCTGTCCTGGACACCTACCCCGGAGGTGGCCCACGGGGGAGGGGGGGCAGGGTAGGAGGGGGATTCAGCAAGGGAAGCCCTGGGGGCTGCCTGGAGGCAGAGCTCTGCCAGGCCCTCCGGAGGGGAAGCTGAGCCTGGCTCACCCAATGTGGTTTGTCCTCAGGGAGATCTCCAGCTCCCGCAGCACCTGAGTAGACTCCTGGACTCGCCTCTTAAACTGGGGGCCAAGAACAGGGAAATCTAGTGGGTGGAGCCCCGCCTCTCACAGGCCCACCAAGCCCTGCAGCAGCAGCCAGACCTTCCCCCACAACTGGCCTTTCACGTTCGGCCACCCCCACCACCTCCTCACACCTGCCCAACAGAATAAGCATTCTCAGACTACACCTACGCCCCCATGCACAGACATGCAGGGCACACACACAGACCTCCATACACACCCATGCCGCACACACACCCGGGACCCCAGGTACACACACACAAACACGGATACCCAGGTACACACACACATACACATTCAGATACATGTATAAGGTACCCACACATCTACACACAGACACATGGGGTACACACACACACCCTGTACATGAACTCAAAGGTTCACACTGCCCAGCTAGTGTGGCTCAGTGGTTGAGCGTTGACCTATAAACCAGGAGATCATGGTTTGATTCCTGATCAGGGCACATGCCTGAGTTGCAGGCTCCATCTCGGGTGGGGAGGGCGTGCAGGAGGCAGCTGATCGATGATCTCTCATCATTGATGTTTCTATCTCTCCCTCCCTCTCCCTTCCTCTCTGGAATCAATAAAAATATTTTTTTAAAAAGTACACACATATCCATATGTGAATACAAAAGTACACACATGCACAGACACAAGGGGCGCACACACCTAGACAAGTACACACACGGGTGCAATGTGAGCATACACAGGATATACAGAGGAACCTGTGCAATGCCTGCCCAGGGCACTCAGTCCCTGTGAACACACAATCACACGGGCACCCACACAACCACAGGAAGTTTATACACACAGTTACTCCAGCTGCCCAGAACTTGGAAGTGCAGGGGGAAAGGAACAGAGAAAAAGGGGGAGATGTGTACCCCCAGGTTGGACATCCAATCCGATGCTACCTTTCGGCTGACCCCACCAGTTTCCAGGTAGCTCTTCAGCTTCTGGATATAGGCTGTGGGGGGGTTCTTCACTTGAAACCGCTCCTGGGGAGATGGAATGGGGTGTAATGACCAGCCCGGGCAAATGACCAGCTCTGTCCCAGCATCCCATTCTCAAGGGCTTAACCAAACCATCAGCCAGGCCACTTCCAAAGACCCAGGCCTGGGCCTAGCCTTTCCTTCCCACTGTGGCCCTAGCACAGCCTTGGGTGGAGTATGGAGGGGTCAGTACTGCCATACACCCCACCTGGGAGGAGGGGACTCAGACCCCCCAGTAGGGGGCACCCTCCCAGCCCCGCCCGCCCTGGCCCACACCCAGCCCTCAACTGGGCGTGCTGGGAAGCGAAATACTCTAAAGAGACCTTATGGAAGGTCCTCCGCAGGCTGGGGGTCTCTTCCCCAGGACACTACCCCAGCTGTCCGATCACATGGGATGTTAGGTACTGGTGTGTGGGCGTCTCCTGGGCTCCTGACTCCCCTGCCCCACCCAGCGCTCCAGGAGCCACTCCCACAAAGAGGTGGTGGCGTATCAAAGGCCTCCTATCAGAGGAGCTCCCATTCTTCCCACTCCCGGCCCCTCACACCGCCCAGCCCTCCACCTCCCACCTCTCCCAGGCCTTTGAGCCCCAATCTAAGATGCCAGCCCTAGAGGTAGGAAACCCCCTTTGACAGCTTCAAAGCCTCTGGTAGTAGTTTTCCACCCCTTCCCCAAGGCCTGGCCCTTTCCCCACCCCCATCCCCAGACTCCTGCCCTGCCAGCTCCTCCCATCCATTAGCAGCAGCAGAAGGCCTAGCCCTGGCTCCCAGGGGAGACTTCCTGCTCCCCTCTCCCCACCCTCAGCCTCCCGGCCACAGGCCCGCCTCCCTGCTCACTAAAATCACTGCAGCAACAAGGCCCTGCCTTGTCCCAGCAGTGGGAGGGGTCCTCCAGCTACCATGGACAGCAGCCCAGAAGCTGGAAGGGCCAGGGCAGCCAGTGAGCCTTGAAGGTGGCAGCCCAGGCTCCTGACTGTGCAAAATGAGGCAGGGTTTTAGTCCCGGCTCCACCGCTTAGTAACCGGTGGACTTTGGGGAGCTGCTTGGTGGACGGAAGCTCCTCTGGACCCAAGGTAAAAGGAGGACAGGGATCCTGCCCACTTCCCCTGGGGTAAGACAAAGATGTCCAACCCTGGGGGGATTCCCTTTCTTCCCCCGCCCCGGAGGGTGGACAGCGGCTCTCCAGGAAGCTGAGCAGAAGGATGGTGACACAGCCCAGCTGAACTGGCCAGCTCTTCCAAGGACAGACCCGGCCCTGCTCATGACTCATAGGTCTCTGGGAGGCCTTGTCCAAGAGAGGGCAATTCCAGAGCCTGCAGATGCCGCCAGCACCCCAGCACCTCCCCACATGCTCCACTAGTCCTGCCCTTGGGGCAGCATGGCAGTGCCTCCTCTCCAGCCAGCCCCAGCCTGGCCAGGGCAGGGCATCCAGTGGCAGAAGGGTCCTGGTACCCACCTGGTCACAGATGAGCTCCCACTTCTTCTCGTTGTCATACTGGCTCAGCAGCTGGACCTTGTCCGGGGGCAAGTTCATGCAGTTCTGGGAGGGAGAGGACAAGATGAAGACCCTGGGACTGGGGCCCAGCAGGAAGGGAGGAGCATGGGCAGTTTCAGGGAACCAACTAGGGACCAGCTCCCTAAAGGTCTGTCATACACATGAATCCCTGTCACCCTCACTCCAGGAGAAAGTAACATTAGCCAATGAGGAAACAGAGGCACAGAGGCCCAACAGCTAGAAATTGACATTGAGATTTGAACAGGAGTCTGCCTGACCCAGGGCCTGAGCTCTGTTGCCCCACACCAGTTCCCTGGCACACCTGGCATGCAGGCAGGAGTGTAGGTTCTCAGCCTAACTTCCTGGAATCTCAAACACCTCTGGGCTCATTCCCCATCTATACTAATAAAAGGGTAATATGCTAATTAGACCGAACATCTTGTGGACAAAGCCACGGTGGCAGGGGCCGAGGCAGAGGCATTTAGGGGTGATCAGGCTGGCAGGGGAGGGCAGTTAGAGGTGATCAGGCAGGCAGGCAAGCAGTTAGGAGCCAGTGGTCCCAGATTGCGAGAGGGATGTCTGACTGCTGGTTTAGGCCCAATAAACACCCCCCAATGGGTCCCAGATTAGACATTCCCCAACAGGTCCCAGATTGGAGAGGGTTCAGGCTAGTCTGAGGGACACCCCCTCCCATGCACAAATTTTGTGCACCAGATCTCTAGTGTGCAATAAGAAGGTATCATCCCTTCTCCATTGGGGTGAGAAGCTAACAGGAGAGCCATCTACAGCCAGGCTCCAGTGTAGCCACACACCACCAGACACCACCTGCCCAGCCCAGGGCACCAGTGTCTCACAAACACCCGAAAAACTTTTTTGTGGATCCTCACCCAAACATATTTTTCCATTGATTTTTAGAGAGGATGGAAGGGAGGGGGAGAGACAGAGAGAGAGAGAGAAACATCAATGTGAGAGAGACACATCGATTGGTTGCCTCCCACACGTACCCCAACCAGAGCCAGGGATCGAGCCTGTAACCGAGGTACATGCCCTTGACTCTTGACCAGAATCAAACCTGGGACCTTTCAGTCTGAGGGCCAACACTCTATCCACTGAGCCAAATCGGCTAGGGCAACACCAAAAAATCTTGCAATGATGCAGATGGCAGCCTTCTCCCCCATCCCTCTCCAGCTCCTCCCTCTTCTGAAAGGAAGGAGATGGAGACAGGCTGAGGGAGCTGAGGTCAGAAGGTCAGGGATTTCCAAGCAGGTGCATCATAGCTTTCGGGGTGGGAGGGGGGATTCCAGGGGAAGGTCACCCAGCCTCAGGACCTGGGGAGCACAGATAGCACGCTAGGTCTGTGGTACCGGTGGGTGGCCCAGGCTGGGACTCCCCTCGGGAGCTAAGGAAACTCAGCAGGGCTCTGTCTGGGTCCTCATGGGTGTGTTGTCCCTGTGAAGCTGCTCCCCGACAGGGCAGGCATAGGGTCCCGCTGGGGCTGTAGAGCACTGGGTGTTGCCAGCACTCAGGGCTCCTGGACCCCCAAGACTTAGCAGGTCTTCCTAGTAGACCCAGAAGACGATACCTCTTCACCCCAATGCAGTAAACCTCGGGTTTATTGAGTGCCTACTATGTGTCAGACTCCAGGAAACAGTTCTTGGCCTCTGGGAGCTCCAAGTTTCTTGGGATGATGTGAGAGGAAGCCCCAGTCCCCAGCGCACCTGGCCCTGACAGGTCACAGCTGGAACTGAGAGGGGCCACACCCACCGAGGCTCCACAGCCAGCTTCCTCTCTGGGGTGCTGGGCTGAGTGCTAGGGCTCTGCCCAGACTTCATCCCCAAAATCACTGCCCTCGGTCAGCCCCAGACCACAGGAAGCTGCGCTCTCAGCCCCCATTGCCCAAGCTTTCTGTCTGGGCCCCGAGTTGAAACGTGAAACTGCCCTTCCAGCAGCGCTCCCAGGCCGGCTGGGCGGCTGGGCGTGGGGATGCGTCACTCCTCACCCCACTTGTGAAAAGGGAGCCCCAACTGAGGAAACTGCTGCTGCTTCATCCACCCCGTCCTCTAACCCAACCACAACCACAGCCAGAGCAGCTCCTGCCCTTGGGGAGGGTCCTACTGGGCCAGGGAGGCGGCCCTTCTCTCTCTCTCTCTCTCTCTCTCTCTCTCTCTCTCTCTCTCTCTCTCTTTCTCTCTCTCTCTCTTTCTCTCTCTCATCCATCCCCACCCCACAGAGACCCAGGGCGGGGCAGGGCGGGGCTAAAGTGATGGGGCAAGGCTGAGGGGGAAGGAAGAAGCGGAGGGAGGACAGGCAATGACAAGGAAACGGAGCAGGAGTGAGTGGGGGCGGGGTGAGGGGCAGCTGAGCCTTAGAGGGGAGAGCCACTTCCCAACGTGGGTCTTTCCGGGCCCTCGCCCAACCTGGGACCTGTCTGGGGCCTGGAATGGTCCCAGAGGCACCAACCATCGTGGGGCCGGCTTTGCCTGAAAGCTCCCCGAGCTGGGCACTGCTCTGAGCCCTGCACGCAGGTGACAACTGTCCACGCTCACACCAGCACGGGCACCATGATTAGACCCTCTTACGGGTGCGAGCACAGCTTAGCGACCAGCCCCAGTTACAGAGCCAGTAAGAGGAGAGCTGGGTGGGCTTTGAGCCCAGTGCTCACTCTGCCCCTGCTCCAGAGCCCTGGCCAGTTCCCCAGGACAGCACCACGGTAATCAGTAAGGAGGAGGAGGCCTCCGCTGGAGCTGGCATACCTATCCCGACCCACAGCCTCGGCCCACCCTCTCCCCTCTGCCCCTTCCCCACCTGGCCCCCCTCAGGCCTGCGGGCCCACATGCCAGCCTGCCAGACGGGCTAAATTTAGGCTCCGAGATCAGAAATAGCTCTGACAGCGCTGAGCACTAATTAGCAGCTGTTCCTTGGCTATGCCCACCGAGGAGATGGGCACCCTAGGGAGCGGGAGAGGGGCCAGTGGATGCCACTCGCTCTGAGTGGGGTGAGGCCACCCTGAGAAATAAGAACAGACCCCCAGACCCAGGGCCCTCAGCAAGGAGGCCGCACGATGAGGCTGAGCCCTGGGAGACACGTGGAAGTCTGGCTGACAGAGCTCACATGGACTGGGAAAGGGCAGGGAAATCCAGTGGTGTGTGACTTGCCTCCTGGGGCGGGGGCAGCTCTGGGTCCACTTCTTTGTTCCTTGAGCCTCAACTTCCTCCTCCATAAAATGGACACACTTGCCTGGCCAGCATGGCTCAGTGGTTGAGCATCGACCTATGAACCAGGAGGTCACGGTTTGATTCCCGGTCAGGGCACATCCCTGGGCTTCAGGCTGCGTCCTCAGTGTGGGGCGTGCAGGAGGCGGCCGATCAATGATTCTCTCTCATCATTGATGTTTCTCTCTCTCCCTCTCCCTTCTTCTCTGAAATCAATAAAAATATTTTTTAAATATATTTTATTGATTTCCTTACAGACAGGAAGGGAGAGGGTCAGAGAGTCAGAAACATCGATGAGAGAGAAACATCCATCAGCTGCCTCCTGCACATCTCCTTCGGGGGATGTGCCCGCAACCACGGTACATGCTCTTGACCGGAATCGAACCTGGGACCCTTCAGTCCGCAGGCCGAGGCTCTATCCACTGAGCCAACCCGGTCAGGGCAAAATATTTTTAAAATAAATAATAAAAAAAATAAAATGGGCACACTTCCCTCCTGCCTCCGACCCACAGGCTCCTCGGAACACCCGTGCGAAGCTGTGTTGGGGGGTGGTAATAATACTCTTTGGTGACGCACCACAATGAAGAGGCACTTGGCAGGTTGGGGGATGGGGAAGTGCATCTCTGATCCCAAGGTGAGGGACCATGTGGTGAGCAGAAGTTAGTGGAAACATCCAAATGGAACAAGCCTGTCCCCAAGGCATGGCCAAAAATGACCTGACCCGTCAGCACCCTTCCCCTGCTCCCTGCATGCTTTGGGTCAGAGCGAGAAGGAGATGGGATTCATCTCCTGGGGTATAGCCAAGAAAAGGAGCTGATTTCCCAATATTTCTTTCTTTCTTTTTTCCCCAATATTTCTATTAGAATGTGTGGAGATCGGTCCGGCGGGCATGGCTCAGTGATTGAGCATCAACCTATGAACTAGGTCACAGTTCGATTCCTGGTCAGGGCACATGCCTGGGTTGTGGGCTCGATCCCCAGTGGGGCGGGTGCAGGAGGCAGCCAATCAATGATTCTCTCTCATCATTGATGTTTCTGTCTCTCTCTCTCCTCTCCTTGCCTTTCTGAAATCAATAAAAAAAAAATTTGTTTTCATGTGTGGAGCCCTAACCGGGTTGGCTCAGTGGATAGAGCGTCAGCCTGCGGACTAAAAGGTCCCAGGTTTGATTCCAGTCAAGGGCATGTACCTTGGTTGTGGGCACATCCCCAGTGGGAGGTGTGCAGGAGGCAGCTGATCGATGTTTCTCTCTCATCGATGTTTCTGGCTCTCTATCCCTCTCTAAAAAATCAATAAAATATATATATATATTTTTTTTTTAAATGTGTGGAGATCAGTCTCCTCCTTCCCTACTCCTACCTCTCTGAGTGCCAGAGGGTCCTCCAGCCTTGCTCACCCAAGACCAGTCCCTTGCAGGTCCTTACTACGACCCCAGTGCTGACATCCAGAGGCGTCCCTGGAGTCTGAGGGGCTCTGGCTACATCTGGACACAGCCACACCCTCCAGCTTCACTATCATTTGAGCTGAGACTAATTCCAACCCACCTGCCCATCCTCTTTGTTTGAGGCCCGCCCTTGGGACCCCAGGATGCCCTTGAACTTGGGCACCAACTCCAGTCTCAGACGAGCCCTGCAGGGATTCCACAGCCTAATGAGCCTAGAAGAGGCCCTGTCCTCCAGCCCCCACTTCTCCATCTATCCCCCCTCACCTCTATCTGGCCTCAACCTTGGTTTAAGAGCTCTCAGCATATCTCCCAAAACCATCCATTTTATGCACTTTAAAAAATTCCAACATATAGATTTTCTGGGGCTCTTAGGGCAAGCAACCCAGGCTTATAGGAGGGGGTTGTGGGGTGACCTAAGCCTAGGATGAAGTACTAAGAACCCCAGAAAGTTAACAGTTTCTCCCACCAGGACTCAAGGATTCCCACAGCAGGGACAGGGACAAGCAGGGTGGGAGCCAGGGCAGCTGGCACTGCGCATAAGGCCAAGTTGGTAGGAGAACAACAGCAATAATATTAAATAACCCCAGCCTGGCTGGTGTGGCTCAGTGGTTGAGTGTAGACGTCTGAATCAAGAGGTCAGGGTTCAATTCCCGGTCAGGGCACAAGCCTGGGATGCGGGCTCGATCCCCAGTAGGAGGCATGCGGGTAGTAGCTGATCAATGATTCTCTCTCATGATTCTCTCTCATCATTGATGCTTCTATCTCTCTCGCCCTCTCCCTTCCTCCCTGAAATCAATGAAAATTATATTTAAATGATAATAATAAATACTCCCAAAACATTCTGCACGAGGTTCAATTCTAAATGCTTTAACTCATTTAAACCTCAACAATAAGCCTACGAGACTGATCCTATTTCAATCCCCACTTCACAAATGAGAAACTGAGGCACGGAGAGATTAAGTCGCTTGCCCAAGGTGACCTGGCTGGCAAGTGGGTAAGACGATTCCGTTCCCTCTAAAGAAGGAGCACCGAGGACCACGAAAAATGTGGGTCCTGGCCCCCAGGGTCTTCTGCAGACAGCCTGGCCCAGTGTCCCGTCTGAGGAACCAGGAACAGCCAGTCCCATTTCCTGCCACCCAGCACCCTACGCTTCCTGTTGTTGCCCACACCGAGCTCTTACTCACTGGGGAACCCCCCCCCCCACCAGCAGCAGCGCACCCTCTCTCAGAGGGAAGTGGAGGCCTCCCTACCCCCTTCCACATGTGCTTACAGTTAACCAGCTACCGTTAGCACCACCGCTGCCCCACCCTCCAGGAGAGGTGGGCCCGCCCTCTCGTGGTTTCCGGCGCCAGGCAGTTTTTAGTGTAGGTCCTACTGTTGCCGACCTGCATGATGGCAGGGAGGGCAGCCTGGTCCGTGATGGCTAAAGCAGCAACCTTGGTTGGTCTTGGTAATAGGGGGGAGGGGGGCAGGGGAGAGGCCCAAATGGGCTCTTTCATCTAGAAGGGCTCCAAGATGGAGAGGACCGGACCGACCCCATCATCATCCCGGGCCTCACAGTGCGGAGTGTTTACTGCGCATTTGCTCTGTGTCAGGCACTGTGCTAAGCCCTCTATTTAATCCCCTCAACTCTATCTATTTTTTAATATTTTTAATTGCTTTTTAGAGAGAGAAAGAGAAGGACAGAGAGATAGAAACATCAATGAGAGAAGCATCCTCAAGCAGCTGCCTCCTGCACACCCCCCACTGGGGATCAAGCCCACAACCCGGGCATGTGCCCTGGCTAGGAACTGACCTCTTGGTTCATGGGTCAATGCTCAACCACTGAAGCACACAGCGTGGGTCCCTCAACTCTATTTAACCCCTCCAACAGTCCTAGGAGGCCGGCGTACACCATTACTAGCCTCCTTTCACACATGAGGAAGACTCAAGCTCAGAGGAGGCACACAACTTGCTCAAGGTCACAAAGTGGCAAAGACGACATGCAGCACCCAAAGCTCGGGCATCTCCTCTACCTTTCCCATGAGTAACCCCGGCCCCTCCCAGAGGCAGGAGGCCCGTGGCTCCATGTTTCTGGGAAAAATGCAGAGGTGGCCCTCCGAGCAGCCCCACCTGCTCCTGCCCATCTCACCCAGCTCTGTGCCAACTGGCCCCAGATGTCACTGTGAATCATGCCCACCGCATCCCTGGGTGCAGGGCCAGCATGTGCCCGCCCTGCCTGCTGGGAATGTCAACCCACAGCCTCTGCCCAGCCCAGCACCTGACCACATGGCCACCACTCCGCTGGGATCCTCTGTGTGAGACCACCCCCCCTTAGAGATGGGAGGCACAGAGCCTGAGCACCCCAGGGCAGGAAGCTGGTCAAGGAGACAGTGCCTCCCTGACAGGCCCACAGAATGGAGATAGCACCTCTGCTCTTTACACCAGCCCCAGCAGGGAAGGGGTCCAGCTAAAGCAGGATCCCAGCACCCACACCTTGCTTGGGGCTGTCCTGGCTACTCCACCCAGCCTAGCCGAGTGCCCATGACCCTGGGCACAAGCTAAGGGCACTCCCGGGTAGCTAGGCCCCATCAGGCCAATTCTTCTCCAAGTGGTCCAGCCTCCTTTTGGATGCCAGCATCACTCTCAGCCTCAAGCACAACATCCCAGTCACCTTCCCTGGATCCTGTTGCCCTAAGATTACAGGCTCCTCCCTGCCCACACAGACCAGGGTGTGCTATGCCTGACCATAGCGTGGCACTTCTGACAGGCCTGGAAAGAGAGTCTTGCCATCCCAAACCCCAACCCTGGCAGAGGAAGGCCTGAAGGGGCAGAAGACAGGCAGCTGTGGGCATGGCACAGGAGAGGCGAGAGTGCAGGGCCTGGCGGGCTGGTTTCCCACCGTTACAGCAGGCCCCTGTCGCTGGGCAGCACCGCTCCACCGCTGTTGCTAAGGCAGCAGGCGGAAATCCTGGCTCAACCTGCCCTTTCTCCCCACCCCCATTTTAAGCAGGGGCACCCCTCTCTCGTGCAGCCTTCTTAGAAAAGTAGGCCCACCACCCACCCTTGCATGGGAGAAAGGCTGCCAGGGGGGAAAGGAAGGACAGACTCCCGCACCTCCTATTTGGCTGTGGGCCATGTGGGGGCACCACTCCTCACCTACAAGATGGGTCTGACAGCCAGGAGCCCAGGACTGGTTTGGGGGTTCAGGATCCTGCTCCCCACAGGAATGGAAGGGCTGAGCTTAAATGAAAGGAAGAGATTCCCTGGGGCCAAGTGACTAGATCCCAAACGGGGAGGACTGTGCTTCTCTGATCCAGACCGGGGGTCCCTGGGGGCGGGGGCCCATCACTCTCAGCCGTCTTAGGTTCTTCTCTTGGACGTTCCCCAAGGGCAGGACTCAGCTCTGGCCGTGGAGGCCGCGCTCCGATGAAGGCAGACCCTACAATTCCCATCCCCAGGCCCGTGGGTTGAGCCAAAGCCTTAGTCCTGAGCAGCCTCAGGCAGGGACCAAGGCTGCCACCCCAGGGAGGAGCTCATGCCCCTGCTAGTAGGGAGTGAGGAGAGCCGAGTTCTTGGCCAAGTAACCTTGGGTTGAGTGCATTCTGTCAATACAGGATGAGGCACAGGCTGATCCGTCCCCAGGAAGATGAGGTGTAAACACACTGGGGCTCCCGGGGGCTGGGGTGGTGCTGCCCTAGATTTCTACCCAACCACCACCCCTTTCCCCACCAGGACACCCTTTAAGGCCCATCTTGGGGCCTCCACCCTCCACACCCTGGTACGTAGGCACTCCCAATGGCATTTAGTGTCAGACTCAGCCAATCTGAGCAAAGGCCAAAACGCCAGCAGAGCAATCAAGTCCCACACATGCATCAGAACCTCAACCACTGGACTTTCCACTGGTCTGAATTATTCACATGGCTCCTCCTCATTAGTGCATTTAACAGAGAAGGAATTGGGGCCTGGACCTCACCCTGAGAGCCAGTCCAATCCTCATCCATAGACACACTTAAGGGGCTGGTGGGGGGGAGACCTGGGTTCCCCAGTCAAGCTGGCAGGGGTTCAGGGATCCACCAGCAACTCAGGCTCCCTAGATGGCCCCAGACACCAACTCTCTTCATTCTCCCCCCATCCCCATGTGCTCAGCTCAGCTCAGCTTTGCCAGGCCATGGGTTTGGAGAAGGGAGAACAGGTGTAGGGATGGGGTGATCAGGGCCTAGCCTGGTATGAGCGGTCCTTCAGAGCCTCTCCCTCTCCCATAATCAAGCAAGATGCTTCTCAAGCATAGACCAGACCCCGCCCCATAGCCTTTCTCCTGGGAGGGGGCAGCAGCCAAGATTTCCAGGAACTGTTAGGAGGAGCCGTGCAGAGGATCTGGCAAGTGCGGCCTAATCGCCAGGGGAAAGGAAATGATGTCAGGGAGGTAGAGGGGATAAGCACAGAGACGGCCACCAGCCAGCACTGCTCCGCTGCCTGTGCCACCTTGGGGCCCCCATACCCCCTCCAGACCTGCAGTGCCAGGCTGCCCAGACTGGGGAGTGCCTCTGGGAAAAGGCAGGGCCTTATTCGCCTGTCACCCAGTGTCCAGCAAGGGAGCTGACAGGAGACAGGCCACCAGGCACTTAGAGAAGGGAGCCTGGAGCCGGGGCCAGGGCTGGGGTGGGGAAAGGGAAGTGAGAATGAGTGACCCTTTCCCCTTACTCCTGCCTCCCACCAGGTCTCAGGGAGCCCTCACTTTGCTCCGGAGCCCCCACCCACCAAACACATCTTGATGCCTCTAGGCGCAGCCTGAGCTGATGGCTCCCGCCCCAGTGGCCCCGTCCCCAGATGCCCAGTTCCCGGGGAGCAGATGGCAGTGGGCAGTGTGGGTGCTTCCAGACTTTTGCTCCACACCAAGCCAGAGTGAGCAACTCCTCCTGACCCCATCCTCCTTGCCAACCGTAATCCCTGCAGTGGCAGGAAGGGGTGCCCGAGGTAAGGACACGGCAACCTCGCCCGGATACAGGGGGCGAGGAACACAAACACCCCCTCTGCACGATCTGACAGCCCAGCTGCCAGCAGCCTAGGCACCAGCACATGGGGACCAAACACCTCAGCTCAGTCTCCAGCTGCCAGGAGCTTAAATGTCACCCCTTCCATCTTTGACCCTGAGACACGAGCAGGTGCTCCAGACCCGTCTGGGCCTGTGTGCGGTGGCGAAGGGGGTGTCCCGCGAACCCCTTTCCTGGCTCCATGCCCAACTTGCTCCAGGACGTTTTTTGCTTATACCTTTAGATCCAAGGGGGGGGGTGTCTCAGGGAGGGAGCCCGGGTGGTGGAGAAAGAAAGTTTTGGGGGGAGAGTGCTAAGTCACTGAGAGAAGCCACCGGCGGTCCCACCCCGTGGAGGGCAGCCACTGGGCTGGGATCTCCAAGCGGTACCTGCGCCCCCGGGGGCGGGGACGCGAGCCGAGCTCCTGCCGCCCCCAACACACACACACACACACACACACACACACACACACACACACACACACACCGTGCGTGGCGGGTCACACTCACCAGGACGCGGTTGAACCGCTCCTCCAGCTCGCCCGCCGCGGGCATCGGCTGCTTGGGGGCCGCGGGCTGCTTGGGTGACGGCGCGGCCGGGCCCGCGGGCGGCTCTGCGCTGCCGGCCGCGTTGCCCATGGTGGTCCCCACCCAGCCGGCCAGGCGCCTCCAGCCGCGGAGATCCAGCTTTCCGGGGGGCGGGGGGCGAGGCGAGCGGCACCGGCCGCGGTCGCGGGGGCTCGGCGACGCGGGGGCTCGGCTCAGCGGCGCGCAGGGGCCCGGGCGCGGCTTGCCATCGCGGCGGCCCCGTCCGGGGCGCAGGGCGGCGAGCTGCGGGGTGGGGGGAGGAAGTCAGGCTGCAGGCCGCCGGGGCCGGAGGGCTGGGCCGGGGGCAGGAAGCGGCGGCGCGGGCTCCCCCCTCGGCGAGTCTCTAACTTCTGCTCTCGCTCCCCGGGCGCGCAAACCGCGCTCCGCCGCCACCGCTCGGCGCCCAGCCCCCGGGGGGCGGGCTGCGGGGAGGGGCGGGCGCGGGGTGCCGGCCGGGGGTCCGCTGCTGCCATGGCGCGGCGCGGCGGGGGCTGCCCACCCGGTTCACCTGCCGCGGAGGGGGCGGCCGGCGCCGCTTCACCTGCCGGAGCCGGAGGCGGCCGAGGCCGGGCAGAGGCGGCGGCGCGCAGGCAGCGCCTCCGGGTCCTAGAACCGCTCGGAGCCGGGAGTCGCGGGGTCCCGGGGACGGGACCCTACTGGGGGCCGGAGGATGGTCGGCCTGGAGACCCATCACGGGGCAGCATTGGGGCGCCAGGGCTGCGCCCCCCTCTCGGGTTCCCGACCGAGAAGGTGGGAGCCCCCTTCCAGGCCCCCCGCCCCTTGTTTCTCTCCTCTGCTTCGCCCAGAGAAGAGCTGAGGACCAGAGGGAAGCATCTGCAAAGGAGAACCCCAAAGAAGGGCGGGGGGCGCAGACCCAGGCCCACGGGGACCCCTCCCCGCCACCTGGACCAACTCCCCGCGCCTGTGCCGCGTCCCCAGTGGTTTCAGACCGCGAGCGCCCGCGGAAAAGGGTAGAATTCCGGAATCTGGGGGCCACCACGGCGTCTCAAGGAGGCGCGTGGGGGTTGGGAATGGAGGACGAACGCTTGCATCCAGGCCGGGAAAGGAGCAGGCACTGCAGAGGGGACATGACTCTCCTTGACGCTGTCACCAGGGACCGAAGGGAGCTTCGCCTCTTGGAGAAGAGCGGTCTCTGGTGCCTGGCAGTTCCAGGAACACTTCAGAGGTCTTCTTCCGTCTATCCTGACAATGACCGGGGAAGGCAACATAGACATTGACATCCTCATCTTAGAGAGGGGGAAACTGAGGCTCAAAGAGGTTGTGCTGCCCAAGGGCACGCAGCTAATAGAGAGCAGACACAGGCCTCCACTCTGGTTACCCTCAAAACCTACCCTGCCCTGGAGCTGCTGTCCTGGCGCCTCTCGCCCCTCTCATCCAGGATGGACCAGAAGATGAGAGAGTATTGAGGGGCGAAGAACTCCAGGTCTGGGCACAGTCTCCAGTCTGAATTAGAAGCTTTTTTTCCTGTTGCTCCCCATTTATTTTTTAAAATTTATTTTATTGACTTTTTACAGAGAGAAAGGGAGAGGGATAGAGAGCTAGAAACATCGATCAGCTGCTTCCTGCACACCCCCTACTGGGGATGCGCAACCAAGGTACATGCCCTTGACGGGAATCGAACCTGGGACCCTTCAGTCCGCAGGCCGACGCTCTATCCACCGAGCCAAACCGGTTAGAGCCCGTTGCTCCCCATTTAGTTTGTGGGGATCCCAGAGGGGTCCCTTCTTCCACTACCAAGGCTTTGAGGAAGGAGGACCCATTCATGAGACCTGGGTTTTCTCTAGGCCAGGCCATCGTTTCCGCTTCCTTCTGCCCTCCCTTTTAAATTAAAAAAAAAAAAAACAAAACTGACAAGAATTCAAGTGGGAGCTGAGGAATCAACTCTGTGATCTTAAGGAGGGCCCTGGAATGAGTCAGCCCCTCCCCCAGGTTTTCCTGATGTAAACCACGGTCATGGGCACCTCAGGTGGGTGAGAGATGTAGTCACTTACTAGCAGTCCCAGCCAGGGACTCACAAGGTAAGACAAAGCAGAACTTTCCTGGGCGCGCTAAGGAGGTGCTCCATCCGGCACCCACTGCCCTCGCCTCCAGCCCAGAACAGACCAGAGTCTTGCCCTTGAGGTTAGTTAGCTAAGACCGCTTCCTTTCTTTTTTCTTCTCCCCCCGCCCCTTCTTATTTCTTTTTAAAGAACGTAGTCCCAGATCTCTCAGTGAACGACCTCTTCCCATTTCACAACAAGCTTTCACTCAGCACCAGCTGTGTGCCCAGCCCTGTGCTGGCTCCCGGAGGGTCTGCGGCAGATGAAGACACAGACACATGTGGGACAGCGGCTGCCACCAGCCCAGCCTGCGGTGCCAGGTGTTCACACTTCCTTCCTCCTGCCCAGAGGAAGTAGGATAAGGACAGAAGTTGTGCCCGCAGCTGAAAACCCAAGCTCGGTGGGGAGCCTCAGGCCTGTGCCCTCAACACCATTTCCAACCCCCTCACGCCTGCTGTGGTGCAAACCAAGTAGCTAGCCCAGCACGCTTACGACGTCTCTCTCTTGTGCTGATCAGAACTGAGAGGAACCAAAAATTAAGGGGGGGAGAATTGAATCAATTATTACCCAATAAAAGGTGGTTGGCGTGGCAGCACTGTCTTTCCCAGCGTGATCCACAGAGGAGATCCTAGAAGGGAGGCTTGGAGTTTAGAACCAGTGCTTTGGTGAGTCTGTGCTTCCCCCTACTGGGCACAGGCAGTATGGCAGCCAACACAGGGCGAGGCCTCCAGTGGTGATGGAGATGAGTCAGTCACAGCGTGGGTGACATTTCTGGACTGTCCCCTCCTCACCTCCAAGGCAGGGATGGTGCAGCCACTGGGTACACGGAGCAGGTGACCGAGCAGATTTCTCCAGGAATTTCCTCACCTCCCCCCCACCTGGCTTACCATTACTCAGCTGGTGCCTGTTCAAAAGTAAAAATAAAAGGTAATACATGTGCATAGTTAAAAAGAAAAACAGTTTTTCACCCTAACTGGTTTGGCTCAGTGGATAGAGCGTCAGCCTGTGGACTGAAGGGTCCCGGGTTCGATTCCGGTCAAGGGCAGGTACCTTGGTTGCAGGCAGGGGGTGTGCAGGAGGCAGCTGATGGATGTTTCTCTCTCATTGATGTTTCTAATTCTCTAGCCCTCTCCCTTCCTCTCTGTAAAAATTCAAAAAATATATATATATCTATATATATGAAAAACAGTTTTAATGTATCTTTCCAGAGATGATTTGGGTGTATATATAAGCAGTGTGTGTGTGTTTGACACAAATGATAGTAAACATTCCACAATGTTCAGCACCATGCTATTTTCATTTAAAAATATATCTGCCTTTACCAAATCTACAGTCTCCCATCATATTGGTGTGTCACAGTGTATTTTTTAAAAATATTTTACTGATTTTTTTTTTTACAGAGAGCAAGGGAGAGGGATAGAGAGTTAGAAACATCGATCAGCTGCTTCCTGCACACCCCCTACTGGGGATGTGCCCGCAACCAAGGTACATGCTCTTGACCTAAATCGAACCCGGGACCCTTTAGTCCACAGGCCAAGGCTCTATCCACTGAGCCAAACCGGGTAGGACCATATGTCACAATTTATTTCATTATTCTTCTCCTCGTGGATATTTACGTTGTGTCTGCCTGCAGGATATATCTTAGTACACTGCAATTAATGTGTGTGTAAGACAAATGTATAAATGTGGCATTACTGGGTCAAAGTTTATGAACTTTTAAATTTGAGATAGATTTTCGTGGAATTGCCCTCCAAAAAAGTTTTCGCCAATTTGTGACCCCCAGCGACTGATGAGATTGTGGTTTCCCCTCGCCCCTACCAGCAGAGGCCATTAGCAGGCCTGTGGCTCTTGGGCGAGGCCTCTTTGACGTCTTTGTCACAGGCAGGTGACGATCTGTCTCTTCCTTTCCCCAAGGCAGAAACTGTGCAGGCCTTCCCGTCCCTGCATCCCCAGCACAGGACTTCAATACTGAGCGGAGGAGAGCAGGACTGCATTTTGGCAGCCTGGAGGAGGGAAGGGAGATGGTTGGGTCCGAGCAGGAAGCCTGTGCTTAAGGGCCACTCTTGTTTCCAGACCCTCATCAGACCTCAGCCCAAAGCCCAAAGCCCTCCTCTTGCAGGAGCCTTCCAGACTTCGAGATCTGAGGCTGAAGACCGAGCATTCCCAGGACAGCTCACACTCAGCTCTCCTGCATCCCAGGGATGGGCCTCATCCCACGAAACTGCTGAAGGACGGGAAAAAACCAGGTGTCTGGATATAGGGGGTCAGTGAAACCAACATCCAATAGAACTTCCGGCAGTAATGAAAACGTGCTCTGTGCTGTTCAATATGGTAGCCGCTAGCCACATAAACCTAGTAGGCACTCAAAATGGCTGGAAAGAAGGGCATGGGACTAGATGGGAGGATGGGAGTCTGGAAGAATCCACAGATCCAATTCTCAAGGACTTGGGGGACGTGTTCAGTATATGAGACTTGAGCCTGGTGACTGACAGGGTGAGGGGGGATGGGCAGGAGGGACATGATCAGTTGAGGGCATTAGAAAGAGAAGGAAGAACTGAAGACCATTTAGGGATTTCAAAACAAAACACGGACCAGGAAAGAGAAGCAGAGGGAGGTAAGGGCGAGCTCTTTGAAAGGGAAGGCATGGCTGTGATGGAAGGGTGAAAAGTAGCTCCTATTTGGAGTGCCGATGACAGAGAGACGGTGAGTCCCAACGGGACAAGGACGAAGGAAGAGCTGCAGCTTGAGAGAGACGTGAACAGTTCCATTGATGACTGGAACCTGAGGGGCATCCATCAGGCCAATCCAGACAGGAGGGCTGGAGATTCAGGGCTGCTCTCCTAAACTGGGGAAGAAGCGAGAGGATGTTGAAGCCACTGGAAGGCTGACCGAGTGCAGAGACCCATCTGAACTCAGGGCCTGGAAGGATGTCTCCGCTTGGGTGTGGGAGGACGCCAGAAAGACCAGGACCTGCAGGTTCCCGCCTCCAGCAAGGCCCCTCCCAGAGCAGCCAGCAGGCACCAGCCATTTGCTTTTGGGGGAGGGAGGATGGGAGGAGACCAGGGGAGCAGCGGGGCCTGGGAAGTGTCCGGGAGGAGGGCCAGTCCCAGGCTCTGAGAGCAGGTCAAAAGGGTAAGCACTCTGAAGGCCACTGAGCTGGGCAATGAGGGTAGCCCTAGTGGCCTTCAGAAAAGCATAGTGCTTTCAACAGGAGCTGCTGGATTTCAATGGCAAGTCTGGTGGCAGAAGGGAGAGAAGGAGAGAAACAGGGGCAGAGCCTAAGCCAGCCATCAACAGAGAGAACACACACACACTGAAGTATTGGTGCTGTTTATAGCTTCCTGTGTTGAAAATATGATTAAGGTTTTTACAGTAACTCGGGGATTAATCCTCAGAGGTTCAGGAATCTCAGGAACCCTTAAGGTGGAGAATCCCCCACCCCCAACATAATGTCACTTATGGAATTAATATTCCCACCAGGAATGTGCAGCCTGAATCTATGCGTAAGGAAACACCAGGCAAACCCAAAAGGAGGAGCACTCAGTTAAAGGAATAAAGGGGGTCTCTGCTCTGGAAAAAAAAAAATGTCCAGCAAGATGATACAGATGAGAAATCGCTCCGGGTTACAGAAGCCTGAGGTAACATGACAAGTAAGTTCAAGGTGTGGTCCTGGTCTGAATCCTACACCAGCGGGAAAAAGGACCCTTATTGAACCAACTGATGAAATTGAAATATGGACCTGGCTGGTTTGGCTCAGTAGTTACAGCATCAGACCGAGGGGTCTTGGGTTCGATTCCCAGACAAAGGCAAGTCCCTGGATGGGGCTTGAGAAGAAGGCAACTACCTGATGTGCTGTGTCTCTCTCACATGGATGGTTCTCTCTCTCTCTCTCTCTCTCTCTCTCTCTCTCTCTCTCTCTCTCTCCCTCCCTCCCTCCCTTCCACTCTCTCTCGAATTCAATGGAAAAAATATCCTCGGGTGAGGATTAAAAGCATGTAAATAAATAAGTAAACAAATGTATCCATGTTAAATTCCTCCAACTTGAAAAGTCTACTGTGGTTACGCAAGAGAATGTCCTTGCTCTTAGAAAACACGCTCTGAAGGGGTAAATGGGCATGATGGTTGCCACCTCCTCTCCATTCAGGAAAATAATATATTTATATATTTTTATTTAACAAGTGGTGCATCTAGGTAAGGGGTATATGGAGGATCGTTCTTGTACCTCTTCTGTAACCTATAATTTTTTTTCCAAGTTTAAATAAAAAATAATAATAACTCTACCCAGACCAGGAGCCTCCTGAAGTCGGGGACCTTGATCCTCTTTTCCCCCACCGCTGACCCCGAACTGGCTCAGGGGGGACCCTCAGTCAGTGTCCTGGGTGTACGGGGCAAAATTAGGAAAACAGGTGGCGACTGGAAGGGCCGAAACCCGTCGCTTGGGGACATTCTTCGGCCCGGGGACCCCGACATTTTCTGATCTGACAGCTGGAGCAGCAGCGCGAGTGATTCACCCGCTGGGCTCCCGGTGGAGGGGCGCCCCGCCCCGCAGGAAGGGCGCTGGCCGGCAGGGGCCGCTGTTGAGCCAGCTCTGGCAGCGCTTGGCCGAGGCTCCGCCGGACCTGGGGCCGCTCGGCCCGCGGGTGGGGTGTCTGCAGGGACCCGGCCCGCCGCAGTCTGCAGGCAACCTCTCTCACCCCTGTCCGCTCCGGGCCTAGCTCCCCGCTCCCAGGCCCTCACTCCCCGCACTCCCTCCCCCACTTTGCACACCCCAAGGCAACTCCCACGTCTGACGCTGGTGGAGGAGGGGACAGGATAAGCAGGAAGAGGCATCAGTTCTTGGCCCTGGAGTCTGAGTAATGCATTCATTCTCCCCTCTTCTCCCTCCTCCTGCTCCCCGCCTCCCCTCCTCCTCCTCCTCTTCCTCTGGAGCTGCACCCGCTTTCAAAACAAACACACACACCTCCTTCGCCCGTCCCCGGCCTGCCTGGGCCTTTCTCCAGGAGTGGTTGCTCGCAGTCTAGTCCTTTCCGCCGGGTTCAGGCATCGGGACGGAGGTGGGGAGAGGGGGAGAGCGTGCCGATGGGGGTAGGGAGCGGCCGGTGATGTTGTTTCTTCCTGCGGAGAGGACTTGGGCTCACAGCCTCTCTGCAGTAGTGGACGGGGTGGGGGTGGGGTCTTCTTCCCTGGGACGTGGAGCTGGCCCTTTACCCAGCTCTCCCCTGGCCCTCCCGGACTCAGGGTGAAAAAGGACTTAGAGAGGTCACTTTGTCCACCCCCCTGGCTCCAGGAGGGACCAGAACCCCAGTCCTCCCATTCCGATATGTTCACTAATTCCTTCGCCAGCCCTTCACTGAGCGCCAGCTCTGTGCCAGGTGCTGGGAGCTTTACCCAATGCCAGCACCTTAAATCCTCACAGGACCATTGGAGACGGGTGTTACTACTCGCAGTTGACTTATCCGAAGATCCAGTTCAACCCAGTGCGCCTCTAGGACTCCCCCTGACTCGCCCACGGGGCTTGGTGTCATTGAGCTTTGGGGCGACCACTGCACCTCACATAATGGCTCAGGTACTGACTGCCTTTATCTCACCCGCTTCCGGTGATGTGTCTTCCTGGGTCTCCCACCGCTGCCAGACGGGACCCCAGACCACAGGGGGTGAGGACAGTGAAGCCTGGGGCCCTGCGCTAGCCCTCCTGTGTGGCCTTGAGTTCAATTTTCTCATCTGTAACACTGTTCCCGGCAATACCCTCCTCATGGGATTATGTGATGGTAAAATAAGAAGATGCATATAAAGTGCTTAGCACAGTAAATTTAACTTTGAAAGGGACGCTCATCTCCACCAGAATGGCTAAAATGAAAAAAATAATACAAAACCAAGTGTTGGCCAAGGATGTGGAGCAAAGGAACGCTCATATTCAGCTGGTAGGGAGGAAAACCATTGAGTAGTTCCTGTGAAAGCTGAGTATATGCATACACGGTGACCCAGCAACTTCACTCCTAGATATACGCCCGGAGGAATGTGCGCACATGTGCACCAAAAGCCACGTAAAATGATTTCCATAGCAGCACTAACCATAATAACCCCAAACTGGAAACATCTGAAGTCCAGCAGCCGGAGGGCGTCACGCATTTCAGTATGCTCATGCAGTGGGAGACTGTATGCGCTGAAAAAGAACGAACTCCTACTGCAAAGCTCAGGGAGTTCTGGGGTTCAGTCAAAACAGGATTGCAGGGCATACTTGACTGGTGCAAGAGAATAAACACCTATTAATTCTTTGTGCGCAAAGAGATGCCACTAATTGCTGACGCCTTTTACCTGTGTGTTAGGTCCGTGTAGAATGCAGCATCTTCTCACCACTCAGAGCCCACGGGAGCATGCCCAGCCCCTCTCAAGGCTTCTAGGGATGCCAACAAGGGGCCGCCTTTGTAGCCATAAGCAGAGTTAGCCGAATAATGAACACATAGGAGGGGATGCATAAGCTCTGAGGATGTTTATTTATTTTATTGGTGAAAGAGAAAGAGGAGTAGAAAGAGAGAGAGACAGCTTTTTTGTTCCACGTATGTATGCATCCATTGGTCAATTCTTGTATAGAACCTGAAACCTTGGCATATCAAGATGATGCTCCAGCCCTGACTGGTTTGGCTCAGTGGATAGAGCGTCAGCCTGCGGACTCAGGGGTCCCAGGTTTGATTCCGGTCAGGGGCATGTACCTTGGTTGCGGGCTCACCCCCTGTGGGGAGTGTGCTGGAGGCAGCTGATCAGTGTTTCTCTCTCATCGATGTTTCTAACTCCCTATCCTTCTTCCTTCCTTTCTGTAAAAAAAATCAATAAAATATATATAAAAAAAAAAAAGATAATGCTCCAGCCCTGACTGGTTTGGCTCAGTGGATAGGGCATCGGCCTGTGGACTGAAGGGTCCCAGGTTCAATTCTGGATGGGAGCATGTACCTTGGTTGCGGGCACATATCCAGAGGGGAGTGTGCAGGAGACAGCTGATTGATGTTTCTTTCTCATCAATGTTTCTAACTAACCCTTTCCCTTCCTCTCTGTAAAAAATCAATAAAATATATATTTTTTAAAAAAGATGATGCTCCAACCAACTGAGCCACCCGCTCAGGCTCGGGGATTGTTTTTAAGGAAGAGAAGTGGGCCCTGCTTCTGTGGGAAGCGGGTCAGTTGCATGCCTTCCATCAGAGCCAGTGACACTGCTGAGTGACACCGGTGACGGCTGAAGCCGGGAGAAGCCCTCTGGTCACCCACCCCATCACTCCACACCTTCTACACAGCAGATTCCCACCCTACTGACACACATTGAAGCAAGGTCTCTGGGTGGCAACACTGATGACAATACAATGACAATTCTCTTCAAAAACACTTTAGATCAGACTTCCCATTCCTCTTGCCACCAGCATCCCACCCCCACCAAGGAAGGTTGAAGTCAATTAAATAGTTATTCGTTCACTCATTTACCAATTTAATATTGAACAAAGCCCATTTGTGCTAGCCACTGTATTAGGTGTTCAGCTAACAGAGATGACTGAGATGGTCCCTCCCCTTTAGGATCTCTGAGTCAAGACAACAAAAATTATGATTCCACATGATTAGGGTAATGATAGGGGGAAATACAGAAGCAAGGCCCCCAGAGAGAGGGGAGGGGCTTCTTATCTACTGCCTCACCCTACTCCCTCACCTCCCCCACAAGTCCCCAGGGTGCCATCCATGCACAATACATGCTGCCCCAACTGATTCCTCTGACTCTTTGCCCTGCTGAGCTCTGTCAGCTACACCTTTTTCCACCTCCACCAGATTGCAAATTCCTGCTCCTCCCCCGAGATTCATGTCAAAATGAGAAGTCCCCAACTCAGGTGGGTGGTTCAACTGTGAAGATGCGATCAGGGAGGAAAACAGTGGGGATTTTTAATGGGGATTATTTTGTTCATGTTTTATGTCCTAAGCAGGAAATTCATTTCATTATTCTATATGCCTTTCTGTGTCTGAAATATTTCATCATAATAAATTTTCAAAATAGATTCAATTCAAGTTACTCCTCCACCTTGCTCCCCAGCTCCTGCTACCTTTTCCTTCTCAGGAATCAAGCTCAAGCCCTGGCCAGTGTGGCTCCTGCACACTGAAGAGTGACAGGTTCTATCCCCAGGGCACCTGTGGGAGGGAACCAATCATCTCTCTCTCTCTCTCTCTCTCTCTCTCTCTCTCTCTCTCTCTCTCTCTCAAAAAAAAAAAAAAATCAGGAAAAAACATATCCTCAGGTGAGGATTTTTAAAAAATTAATCTCAAAAATTCCTTACTGTATTTCTAAAGATGCATGGAAATAATTGTCACCAACTGAGTATCCTGGTTCCCTCTAGGGTGAGAAATGCAATCGGGGAATGATATGATGCTAAATATATTTTTATTGATTTCAAAGAAGAAGTGAAAGGGAGTGAGATAGAAACATCAATGATGAGAGAGAATCATTGATCGGCTGCCTCCTGCATGCTCCCCATACTGGGGATCAAGCCCGCAACCCGGGCATGTGCCCTGACCAGGAATTGAACCTGGGACCTTCTGGTTCACAGGCTGACGCTTAGCCACTGAGCCATGCCAGCTGGGCATGATGCTGGGGCTTTAACAATAATAACAGTGTTGCTGTGTCATAAACTGAGTGGTGGGTACATGGGTGCTTGTTTTATGTCTATAATATTATAGAATAAATTTAACATTTGAAAAAGCAACTCTGTCCAGAGTGAGAGAGACGAGAAGGAAGAAGGAAGGGAGAAGGGGCTTTAGAGAAGTTGGACAGAGTAGAACAAAGAGGTGGCTCTCTGCTGGGGCCTGGAGGGCTCATTGAGTAATCAGGTTGTTCTTTGAGGTGTAGAGCCCAAAGTAGCAAAAAAAAAATAATAATAAAGGCTATGTCTACCTGTAGTGCGCCATGTGGTGGTGGCAGAGAGCATAGCTGCTGGAACTGGGACACCTGGGTTCAAGTCTCGGGGCAATCTTTCATTGGGCAACTTCAATTTCCTCATCCCGGAAAATGCCTGTGGGAGTCCAATGAGACCAAGTGTGTGAAGCTTGCACTGCTTGGGTATGTGTGTCTGGGCAGGCGAGGGGGACGGGTTCTGCGGTAGGTGGGGAACAGCAGTGGGCAGAAACAAGCAGGCAGGATTTGAACCTGGGTAGTCCGATGCCAGAATCTGTGCTTTCAGCCTCTACACTGGAGAAGCCCAGATAGCTCTGGCGCACCCTCCCTGCCCTGGCCTCTAAGTGGATTCCTTCCTCCCTAATCTCCACCCGGGGTGAGTGAGGAGAAATGGGCAGAGGGCAATCAAGAAGGCACTAAAAAGGGAAGCAAAAATAGCCTTTGAGTCTGAAACTCCTCGAGACTCACACACAGATGGATGCCTGTAGCAGGAGGCCTGGGTAAACCCCCAGCTGGAAGCCCCCTGCCCAGATGGGTAGAAGTCATCATCACACACATACACTGCGGGCGGGTGGTGGTGCCACTGTAGCAATGAAGCAACAGCTCTTTGCCAGGAAGAATTTCAGAATCTGATTGCTGGAGAGGCCCTCAGCGTTTTTCTGGTCTCACTTCCTGCTCTTCCTCATGGGCCCTGGTACAACCAGGTCAGGGTCTGCAGAGCTGCAGAGATAGTTTGACTCCTAGCTGCTTGGCAGAAATTCTCCTTCATATATATATATATTTCTCCTTCAATATATATATATATATATATATATATATATATATATATATATATATATATATATAATTTTATTGATTTCAGAGCAGAAGGGAGAGGCAGAGAGAGATAGAAACATCAATGATGAGAATCATTGATGGGCTGCCTCCTGCACGCCCCCTACTGGGCATGTTCCCTGACTGGGAATTGACCCCGGACCTCCTTCCTGGGGCTTTAACAGGGTTAAAGGCCTATGCTCAACCACCGGGCCATGCTGGCAGGACAATTCTTCCTTCTTTAACCAGACCTCTGCCCTTCCCCTGGCCTGGCCACTAAGGCTCACGGAACACCTGACTCCCTGCCTGGTATCTGCACACTAGAGGTCATGCCATCTGGGAGTCCTCCTGGGGATGTGGGCAGAGGACAGGCACCCCACGTGTGGGACTCCAGGCCACATGCGCTGGGCAGAGGGAACATCTGGAGCTCTTAGAATGCTGCCTCTCAGCCCTGGCTACACAGGGGCATTCCTCGGGGAGCCTTAAAAATTCCATTGCCCAGGCTGCACTCCAGAAGAATTAAATCGGAATTTCTGGGGATGGCACCCAGATATCCGAACTTTAAAAATATTTCCTAGGTGATTCCAATAAGCAGTCAAGTTGAGAAACAAATAATTTATTGGACAAAGATTTCTGCAAAGAGCAGGAACCTGGACTCCAGCTGCATGGAAAGCAATCATATCAAAAGGCTTCTTGAACAGAAGAATGGTAGCTGCCAGGGACCTTGGAGTAGGGGGGGTGGGATTATCGTTTAATCGGTCCAGAGTCTCAGTTTGGGACGATGAAAAGAAAAGGTTCTGAACGCGGATGGTGGTAATAATTGTACAACAATGCGAATGTACTTAATGCCATTCAACTGTGCACTTAAAAATGGTTAAAGAGCCCGGCTAGTGTGGCTCAGTGGTTGAGCGTTGATCTATGAACCAGGAGGTCATGGTTGGATTCTTGGTCAGGGCACATGCCGGCATTGCTAGCTCTCTCCCCAGTGTGGGGCATGCAGGAGGCAGCCGATCAATGATTCTCGCTCCTCACTGATGTCTCTCTCCCCTTCCCCTCCTCTCTGAAATCAATAAAAATTTATTTTAAAAATAACAATTTAAAAAATGGTTAAAGAATATGAGACAGAGTCACGGATGTAGAAAGACATTTAATCCAACCTAAAGGTAGGCTATTGAGTCAGGTAACAGAAAGACACACAGGTAGGTCTAGAACAAGTTAGACCTGAAACATCACTGGGGGCAAAAATGACAAAACTTGAAGCTGTCCTAGTTTGGGCACAACTGAGCAGTCAGGATTCTTTAGAAAAGACGATAATGCGATAATGCGGGAGGGGGTGGAGGAGGGGGAGCGATAAGGCGGCAGGAAAAGAGGAAGACCAGAGATGAGATGGATTGTTCCATAAAAAGAGCCACAGGCATGAGTAAGTCTGCAGGAGCTGAGCAGGGCTGTTGAGTTCAGGACATAGTGGACTTCCCTCATTCAGAATCGCCAGGAGTCGTAGCTGACTCAGCGGCACGTAACACACACATAAAGACAGAAAGATATGCTTTGGGGAGAAGATCTAGACAAGCTGCTTTTAAATCGACTCTAGAAAATGTTTTTAATCTAAGACTTAATTTAATTAATTTAATTTAATCCAGTAATCTTTAGTAAAAGGTTATGTGCAAGAATAATTTATTGGCCCTGACTGGTTTGGCTCCGTGGATAGAGGTCCCAGGTTCGATTCTAGTCAAGAGCACATACCTGGGATGCGGGCACATCCCCAGTGGGGAGTGTGCAGGAGGCAGCTGATCGATGTTTCTAACTCCCTATCCCTCTCCCTCCCTTTCTGTACAAAATCAATAAAATATTTTTTTAAAAGAATAATTTATTGGACAAAGGATTTCTGCCAAGAGCAGGAACCTGGACTCCATGAGCAAGAATAGAGCTATCAGATATTAAAGCATGTTATGCAGCCATAATAATTTTTTAAATCCTCACCTGAGGATATTTTTTTCTATTGATTTCTAGAGAGAATGGAAGGGAGGGAAGCGGTGGGGGGGGGGGAGGGAGAAAGAGAGAGAGAGAGAGAGAGAGAGAGAGAGAGAGAGAGAGAGAGAGAGAGAAACATTGACATGAGAGAGACACATAGATTGGTTGCCTCTTGCACATGCCCCACAGGGCTGGCAAACCGACAATATGCACCCTTGATCAGGAATCAAACCTGTGACCCTTTGGTCCACAGGCTGACGTTCTAACCATTGAGCAACCAGCAAGGACAATAATTTTTAAAATGTGATTGGTTTGCCCTAACCGGTTTGGCTCAGTGGATAGAGCATCGGCCTGCGGACTGAAAGGTCCCAGGTTCGATTCCGGTTGAGGGCACGTACCTTGGTTGCGGGCACATCCCTAGTGGGGAGTGTGCAGGAGGCAGCTGATCAATGTTTCTCTCTCATCGATGTTTCTAACTCTCTCTCTCTCCCCCTTTCTGTCTGTAAAAAAACAATAAAAAAATATATTAAAAAATAAATAAATAAAATGTGATTGGTTTATCAATAAATGAGACAGAGCCCTAACCGGTTTGGCTCAGTGGATAGAGCGTCGGCCTGTGGACTGAAAGGTCCCAGGTTCGATTCCGGTCAAGGGCATGTACCTTGGTTGTAGACACATCCCCAGTGGGGGGTGTGCAGGAGGCGGCTGATCGATGTTTCCAGCTCTCTATCCCTCTCCTTTCCTCTCTGTAAAAAAATCAATAAAATATATTTTTAAAAAATAATAAATAAATAAGATAGAGAACTGGTGGACTAGAAAACTCACAAATGTATATATGAAGGTAGTTTATCATAAACATGGAATTTTAAATCATAGCAAAAAGAATTTTTCAACAGTGTCAGGATGCCCCGACCCTTTCATACAGTTCCTCGTGTTGTGGTGACCCCCAACCATAAAATTATTTTCGTTGCGACTTCATAACTGTAGTTTTGCTACTGTTATGAATCGTCATGTAAATATCTGATATGCTGGATGGTCTTAGGTGACCCCTGTGAGAGGGTCGTTCGACCCCAAAGGGGTCTCGACCCACAGGTTGAGAACTGCTGGTCTAGGTAGGAAGGCCAGTGGGGCTGAGAACCCAGAGAGAAGAGAGGGAGCCGCCAGCTGGACAGCCACAGGGCTGGGTCCCAGGTGCTGTTGTGAGGGAGTTTGCCGCTCCCGTGTCCTCACACCGCGATAAAGGAGTCCGCATGGCTGACTGGGGTGTGTGGGCCTGAGGAGAACCCCGCGGAGGGAGCTGGAGGGAGACGATGGAGCCAAGGAGACCCCTTTCCCTCCTTTCTCTGTCGAACGAAGGGCTGTGGCAAGGTGGGCTCTGGGTGTCCGTGTGGCTCATAATGTCCTCCTCACAACTCAGTTTCCTTGGGAACTTCCTCTCAGAACCACTGGGGCGAGGACCGAGCAGGGAAGGGGGCAGGACATGGTAAATGCCCTGAGGGCTGGTCTGGGCGTCCATCTTGGACGGAGTCCAGGGAGGATCTCTGGGACAGGTGGCTTCTGGAATGTCCATGGCACAGGCAGCCAGTTCTCACTGGCCAACTGGGAGCAGCTGCTCGGCTGTGCCCCTGCCAGGCAAAGCCTGCTCCGTCCTCTCCATTCCCTAGTCCACAAAGGCCTTTCTGTTTGGGGGGCAGGCGTGAACGTTCAGCCATGGAGAAGTGGGAGAACTGAGCCCCAGGTGAAGGCAACAAATAACCTCTTCTTTGGGGAGGAGCAGCCACACTTTCCACCCTCACCTGCCCTCATGGTTCAGGTGCAGGCAGCCCCCTTCACCCCTACCGAAGCTGTCATTCTACGAAGGCCAGTAGAGAAGGCAAAGTGTAAACCCTTTCAAACGATAAGGGAGCCCCAGCTGGTTTGGCTCAGTGGATAGAGCGTCGGCCTGCAGACTAAAGGGTCCCAGGTTTGATTCCGGTCAGGGGCACATGACCGTGTTGGGGCTTGATCCCTAGTTGCGGGTGTGCAGGAGGCAGCTGATCAGTGATTCTCTCTCATCATTGATGTTTCTATCTCTCTCTCCCTCTTCCTTCCTCTCTGAAATCAATAAAAATATATTAAAAAAGAAAACAAAAAAGATAAGGGAAGGTGGGGTAGAGAGAGAGGAACTCCCACAAACCACCGTGGAAAGGAGCTAGTCACTTCACAATTAAGAAAGTAGTAAAGCGCTCGGAGGGCGTAGCAAGGGGTTGAGTATTGACCTACAAACCAGGAGGTCACGGTTCAATTCCCAGTCAGGGCATATGCCAGGGTTGTGGGCTCGATCCAATGTGGTGCATGCAGGAGGCAGACAATCTATGATTCTCTCTCATCATTGATGTTTCTCTCCCTCGCCCTCTCCCTTCCTCTCTGAAATCAATAAAATACATATTTCTTAATAAAAGTAGTAAAGCCTGGCTGGTGTGGTTCAGTGGTTGAGTGTTCACCTATGAACCAGGAGGTTGTGGTTCGATTCTCCGTCAGGGCACTTGTCTGGGTTGTGGGCTCCATCCCCAGTGGGGAGCATGCAGGAGGCAGATAGTCATGTCTTTCTCATCAATGATTTTTTCTCGTCATTGATGTTTTTCTCTCTCTCCCTCTTCCTTGCTCTCTGAAACAAAAACATAAACATATATATTTTTAAAAGTGGTAAAATGTATGGCTGCTTGCATGTAAGAGCACCTCCTGTACAGCTGATGCTAAGTCCTTAACTTAGGTATCTCTTTGAAGACAGGAAGGAACAAAGGACAAGAGCTGACATACAATCAGAACCGGTTGCTACAGGCACTGTGAGGCCTTGGGCAAGGTTCTTAACCTCTCCAAGCAGAAGTTTCTTCACTTCATGCCTCTGACTCCCAACTCCACAGTATGTCCCCTGCGGCTACCTGGACTTCCTGGACCTAGCAGGGAGGAGCCAAGAGGATCAAGGAGGTGTTCTAGTTTTCAGGCCAGGTAACACAATCCCAGACAGAAGAGCTCAGGATCCTGGACTGGCCCGGAGCCCCCATCCTCTGAACAAAAGAGGAGAGGAGGCCCCTGAATTAGAAGCAGAGCTGGGGTAGATCTCAGGTCTCCAGACTACTGGTCTACCGCTACAGGGCTACCGGTTGGTCTAGTGTGACCTCCACATAGTCTTTCCCTCTTGGCTGGACCACCGGAATATGAAGAATAAGCAAATCCATGGAGACAAAAGGCAGACGGGTGGTTGCCTGGGCTAGAGAAAGGCGGGAATGGGGAGTAACTGCTTAATAGATATGGGTTTCCTTTTGGGGTGATATTATTGGAACTAGATAGAGGTGGCAGCTGCACACACTGTCAGTGTACTAAATGCTACAGAATTATTTGCTTTAAAATCGTGAATTTCATGTTTGGTGAATTTCACCTCAAATTAAAAATAAGGGTACAGGTCCTGGCCAGGTAACTCAGTTGGTTAGAGCGTCGTCCTGATACACCAAGGTTGCAAATTTCCATCCTGGTCAAGATACATACAAGAATCAACCAATGAATGCATAAGTAAGTGGAAAAACAAACCTCCCTCCTTTCCTACCTTTCTCAAATCAATGAATTAAAAATAATAAATTATAATAAAGATACCTGTAGCTAAGAGATTAAAAGAATAAGAAGAGTGGGCAAGTCCCAGGTAGGGGAGGGAAGGTGAAGGAGGGGCGGAGATATGAGGCAGGGAGGAGGGGTGGAGGTATAAGGCAGGAAGGAAGGGTATGAGGCAGGGAGGAGGGGTGGAGATATGAGACAGGGAGGAGGGGTATGAGGCAGGGAG